>JAWDGP010002060.1:302500-317500 GCA_033675545.1 Elysia crispata
TGTAACGGAAAAGACACCTTTAATAAGAGGAGGAAAAACATTGGAGGTTATGTTTTCAAAATAGTGAGTGAAAGAGAGAGAGAGAGAGAGAGAGAGAGAGAGAGAGAGAGAGAGAGAGAGAGAGAGAGAGAGAGAGAGAGAGAGAGAGAGAGAGAGAGAGAGAGAGAGGGAGACGCGGGGAAGGCCGGGTAAAAAAAGCAGATCAGACCAAATAGCTTGAGCAAAAATTAATATAAAAAAACAATTACAGCTATTCAGGTCATTAGAAGTAGAAGCTTTGAGAAGAGATTTCAGACATAAGCTGAAACCTGATAAAAGCCACACATTTATCGTTCAGTGCTTTTCTTTTAAGAATGGATTACAAAAATAAAAAAAAAAATCTTCCTTACTTCTTTTTTAAAGCTTTTAATTGAAAGAGATGAATATAATGAGGATTTTTTTCTCTCTTTCTTTGTAGGTTTAACTATTCAACGTGTCATCCTTCCCCATATCACATCAACCGTAAAAGTTAAATCTCCCAACTTGATCACTCGTTGCGTGCTGATCTTTCTGTTAAAGTTTTTTCACTATTTCGTGCTTTGTTGATTTTTGCTTTTTGTTTTGTGCTGTTTTTATTTTTTTGTTTGTTTTTTTTTTTTTCTTTGGGTCCCCAGTTCTTTTGATCCTCACGTTTTCACATACTTCCCCAAGCATATCTACCCTCTAAACTATTATTCTGCGATCTGGCTCTAGGAATAAATGTGAACCTATCGTTTCCATTCTCTGTAGGTTTTTTTTTAATTGTATTATTATTTTTATTATTATTATTATTATTATTATTATTATTATTATTATTATTATTATTATTATTATTATTATTATTATTATTATTATTATTATTATTATTATTATTATTACTATTATTATTATTATTATTATTATTATTATTATTATTATTATTATTATTATTATTATTATTATTATTATTATTATTATTATTATTATTATTATTATTATTATTATTATTATTATTATTGTTGTTGTTGTTTTTGTTGTTAAATAGTGACCGGTGTCAGAGTATTTTGGCTGATCTAAACATAGCACAGTTGCTGAATGTAGCGCTCTTTCTGAAGTTAATGCCCTCTGTCACGGGTTTTTCTGCTGTATTGGTTGTGATAGATGGAATATTGGATAATATACAGAAATTTATACCCTTCCCTAACGACTTTTTAAAAATAGTTAAGGTGTGGTTGAGCTGCTAATCGCTGGACCTAAAACTATTTTTCATTCTTCACACTACACTGATGGTATCATGAAATATGAAAGCATATACTATTAGTTATAATCTTAAGAAAATTTTGTCTGTCCTGAGATACAGCTCTTGTATTCTTATCTTCATGGTTCGAGGCCATAATACTGTTTTTTGGTGGGTTTTTTGCTGAAAATTTTTTGAACTTCAACATTTAGTTGACGAGATTTATCTCATAATCAATTAAATCTGCCCAATTATTCTGCTGTTATTATATTAATTTAGACAAGACCGATTCGATCACCATCGCTAACCAACTGCTAATGTTTGGGTCAAATCTCTTCCAATTCCTTGTCTTTGCCTCAAACAGACCATATAGATTTCTGCTAAAATAGTAGTCAAAATAATTTAGTATTTGGTAGTCTTGACAACGAAAATAGGACATTAAGTTCTTCGCTTTCCAACTTTACGTATATTTTTGTCACTGCCCCGAGGGAATTTGTCTCCTAGGTTCAGATTATCAATTGCACACAACACAAATTAAACTCACAGTAAAAGCAAAAACTATTGACCCTTGCCTTAGCCTTTTGTTTCGTTTCGAAAATGACTTTAATGCTCCTTGCATAAAGATTAAGCTCTGAAGTGTTTCGAATATCTAACACGTGTTTTAAAGAGTATCCACAACCTCACTTTTTGAAGAAAACGAAACTAGCGTAATTTCCAACCACGCACGGCGCTTATGCTTTCAACCTTTTACGCTGAATCAAAAGCTTTAGATCAAACTTGACACTAAGTCCTCAGTGATGGTTGCGTGATGTGAGCTTAGTGAACCCATACACATGTAGTAGTCTAGAGATTGAAACTGACCAACGCATGTCTAGTGCAAGTGCACCTCTCTACATTATGCAGGTAAATGGAGGGCCATTATAAAAATATTGTCCTTCTGATGCAACAGGAGAATTTGGCCTTTTTTTACGTATTTTATTTTGTTTTTGTTTGTTAAATAACGTTTTTGTAAGCTGCTTTTCCTGAATCACTTATTTTTTCGGTGATCTGGTTATATAATTGGAGTCACATTGGCTTTAATGTTTTCTTCTTTTCATTTAAAGGAGATTTAAAGGGCAAAAACTTTCAATGAATGGAACAGAATAATTGTTTATAGAGGCATAAAGGGAAATGCGTATCTGTTGTATACTGTCATTATTCATCAAAGTTTATAACTTTAATATTGACTTTGCTCATTCATTTAGAAACTGCATGTGAAACAAACTTTCTCATCAACAAAGTACTTTCTTTTCTTGCACATAAAAGTATACTATGGTTTTTAGCTTTGATGTACTTTAAAATTGATCTATGCTTTTACGCAAATAATGATTACTCCCTTATTAAAAATTAAAACAAAACAAAACAAAACAAAATCTTCCGACTCCTGCGTTTTGTTGTTTTTATTCTTAAAAATTGTTTTAAAATGGGAATTGACTTGCATCATAAGTGACCCTTTTATCCGTTTTTTTATTATTATTATTATTATTTTAAGCAAAGATCAAAATAAAACCGAGAAAACAGTTAATTCAAGAGGATCTGTCTCAAAACACAGTAGTTGGAAATTTAGTCCCAAACACGCTATTTCAGCTTTTACGGTTGTTTGGTTTTCTTTTGATCACTAGCCCTGTATATCTTGCAAATTTTCTCCGCATCTAGAAAGGGAAATAAACAAACCCCCCAAAAAAGCGAAAACATGTAGTCTTTTTCTTTAACGAACCACGAGTCTGAAAAGGCTGTAATATTATTCGAAACCATACTGTTTTTATTTTCTCCTTTGTCCTTATTTGTTTCTTCTCCAGCGCCCAATTATTGCTTTACATATTT
The DNA here is from genome assembly GCA_033675545.1 of Elysia crispata. Classification (NCBI taxonomy): domain Eukaryota; kingdom Metazoa; phylum Mollusca; class Gastropoda; family Plakobranchidae; genus Elysia; species Elysia crispata. The sequence continues at coordinate 305,598 of JAWDGP010002060.1, forward strand.
TTCCAAATAAGGTGACCATGTGTGTTGGATTAAGCTGTACTAGTATTTCTATCACACACATTGTCCAGCCCTGCGCGTAAAAATGCTCAAGCGTGATTAAAGGGATCATTTTGTTTGTCCTTTGTCATTGCCAGAATACGACCATTTAGTAGTAGATGAATAATGCTAATTACAACATACATTATATATCAATAAAAGGGTCTAGTATTAGGCGGTACTATAAAAGGGCATGTAAAAAAGTAAAAGACTAAAGCGATGTGGTAAGAATAAGAACAAGGGCAAGGGCATTACCCTCTCAGTAGATACATTTCCATTTTAGGAAACAACGCCCGGTATGTCTACAAGATTAACTAGAAGAATTTGTCTTCTATGCTTTGTTCGATGACGTGCCGGGGAATCATGAATGCAACCATGCAATAGTGTTGCGCATATCGATCAAATCGGATCAGGACCGGTGTGGATTAGACTGGTACAATAAGACTTACTGAAAAAAGACTTGAGAGACGTTATAAGATATAGAACTTCCTAATGCCTACTATCTTATTGGTCAGCAGCACACAGCATCAGCTTGACATGCTCTATAGAGTAACTTTACTGGTTATGATAGATCTGTGTCAACCCGTGGGACTCTGCAACTAGCTTAGCTCCTGTGTATAATTTTTTCGATATAACCTCTTCTAAAATAACACTACATGATGAATAAGAGTCTCTATGATCTATAATTATCATTGAAGATATTTTTCTCCAAGCTGCAAACTTATTTTATAAGCAGATTATTATAGGGGCATCTGAAATAGCCTGGGGCATCCACATCTCTCTTTCCTCGTTTGCTGTGTTGAAGAGCTTCGATTATACAGGTCATATAAAGAAGATAAAGAAATTCAAAACTTTATAATGCATAGCGCTTAAGCTTTTAAGAACTATCAATAATGGCTTACTTTGTGCCATAGGGAAATTGATGTAATTTTCCCCTAACAAAACATGATTATTCATTGATTCTAAACTTTTGCATTTTATAAACTCTCAAGACCAAGATTGACCTAAGTGTATTGGAAAAGATTAATGTTTTTGCTCTTATTGAGTGCGTTTTGCTGTGAGCAGCGGATTTTAGTTGACAGCAATGTTAGCTCTCATATTTCTCCTTATCATTCAATTAATATTGTAGGCTTAAAAAAAACATAAAATCGTTAAAGCGAAACGTTCCTGAATTTTGTAACAGTATATTCTACTGCTCTTTTCTAATTGCAGCTTCACACATTTTAACAGATTTTTGTCTAAAATTATATTACTGTATCGAACGCAGAAAAAAAAACAGGTTTTAGATATGAAGTATGTTAAGATTCCAGCAACTTTAAGCAGTTGTGCAAGGTTGCAAGATTAAAAACAGTATGTCCCATCTAATTGATATCGATCTCAGATCTATAGCCCTGATAAACCAATCGATATTGTTATTCTCCTTCGTTAACGTTTTTGATTCGCAGTTTTCACGATGCAGAAGCAGTAGCATACTATTATTTTTATTTTCTCTCGACCTAATCGTGGCTGGCTCACTAATGGGTTCAAGTGGGCGCACATCCGCTGAATCGGTAATTTCAAAATTTCGCTGATGTCTGGGAAAGAAAAATAAAAGGCAATAGGCTTATATGGCGCACTAGAGAGCACATTAAGGGAATAACAATTATTTTGAAGATAGTATAGAGAGAAGGCAAGGTCGAAGAATCCGTCTAGCAATCGCAGATTATTATTATTATTTTCTTTTTTTTTATGAGAGGATCTCAGAATGGACCTGCCATTTTTCTCTCTCCGAAGCGATGGTTTTTCCATCCATAAGAGCATCATAGATGTACATGAAATTTTTTTTTTTGGGGGGGGGGTTGGGGGGGGGACAAGGAGAGAGAGGAAGAAGAAAGGAGGGACTGTGTGTGTGTGTTTTGAGGGAAAGATCAGGAGAGTCACGTGTGTATTACAAGATTTTCCTCCATCAGTTTGCAGAGAAAAAATTGTTACCCTTTCTTCTTAATTCTATTTTCTGAGTCTCTTCCCATATTACTACCACTTCATACCTCCCACTCCTCTTCCCTATATCTTCATTACAGTTAAATACTCAATCACTAACACACTGACCCCGCCCAGGTCATTCACTGACCATCGATCAACACGACTTGGTCAGTCTTCATTTCCATCATACTGGCTACCAAAGTCTATACATCTACAAAGTCAAAACGTTCTCTGTTCTTCTTTTTTTCTCCTCTCCTTCTCTCCTTTTCTCTCTCTCTCTCTCTCTCTCTCTCTCTCTCTCTCTCTCTCTCTCTCTCTCTCTCTTTATCTATTTTTCTTTGTCTCTCTCTATCTCTCTTTTCACTCCTCTTGCTTTCGTTTTCTTCTTTTCCTTCTCACACCAGCTCTCCCTCTCTATCTTTCTTTCATGCCTCCATCAGACTGTATTTCATAGTGAGGTGGCAACTACAAAAAAGCGATGTTAACAGGGGGAAAAAACATAGAAAAATAAAATGAAAAGTACAAGTTATGCCAACCGTACTCTTTTATACCATCGTTGCACTGACGTGGAACTATTTTTATCCCTTTTTTCTGATCGTATTATTTCGGAGTAAAATTCCATAGGATCGAACTGTTTAATTGCTCACTGTATAATTGTCTCTTTGTTAACATTTTAATAAAGCTAAGGATAGGTTATGCATCATTATTTCAGTCAAATAAAATCATTGTACCTGGCTGGAAATCAATATTGCTTTCAAGTCAAAATACAATATCTTTTCAGATCCATTGCTTTGCGCGATTTGCATTGTTTTTCTCTCGCTGTTTTGTTTAATCTGCCCATATTTCAAATTATTGAAATCCTTTCTTTTATTTTACTAGTCCGTATACCTAAACGCCTACTTTCCTATCAATCAATCAATCAGTCAATCTATTCATCTCTCGCTCTCTCTTCTCTCTCTCTCTCGTTCTCTCCCCCTCTCTCTCTCTCTCTCCCTCTTTCTCTCTCTCTCTATCTCTCTATCCCCTTCTCCCTCTCTTCACCCTCCTCTGTATCTGCATCTATCTTTGCTTTTGTCTTTTTCTTTCTGTCACACGCACAAACTCTCTCGGCCGGTCTGTCTGTCTCTGTCTCTCTCTCTCTTTCTCTCTCTCTGTCTCTCTCTCTCTCTCTCTCTCTCTCTCTCTCTCTCTCTCTCTCTCTCTCTCTGTCTCTGTCTCTCTCTCTCTCTGTCTCTGTCTGTCTGTCTGTCTGTCTCTCTCTCTCTCTCTCTCTCTCTCTCTCTCTCTCTCTCTCTCTCTCTCTCTCTCTCTCTCTCTCCGTACTAATTTTGCTTTTTCTGTCTTTCTGACATTGTCCCTCTGTTCTTCATTGGTTTTGCGTATGCATGCGTGTTTCTTTGCCTTTCTCTTCCTCCCACCCACCCTCTCTCTCTCTCTCTCTCTCTCTCTCTCTCTCTCTCTCTCTCTCTCTCTCTCTCTCTCTCTCTCTCTCTCTCTCTCTCTCTCTCTCTCTCCTTACTTCTTGTTTTGACTCTCTTTCCCTTTTCACCATCACTTTAATTTCTCTATGCGCTCAATCATTGGCAGCCAGTGCAACCCTCCTTCACCCCTCACTCACAACTTAAACTTCCCATGCCTAATGTGTCAACCGTTTACAATGTATTGTTCACTCTTCCGTCCAGTCCCCGCCTCACGCCGGCCAGCCCTCTCCTAACGTACTATCTACACCCAACCTCCCCCTATAACCCGTACTCTGTCATACCTGTCCCAGAGGTCTGTTTCGCATGAGCAGAGCAAAGCTTGGACCGACCGTGCACACCAATCAATTTTCCTAACACCAACTCCGGGATCAAGGGCTAGATCCGGACTCAGTCACCGATACCAACAGCAATTATGATAGGTTAGCTTTTGCTGGCGCTGTCCACTTTTTGTTGTTGTTGTTGTAATACGGTCATTTGAGTCGGGATCAAGTTCTTTATAAAATACGTTGGCTGAGTATTGGTAAATTAAATATCCATCTAGCCGCAAAGATGATTTTCATGTCTTTAAGGAGATTTTTGCCGTTTGGTGCTGCCTTCAGACATAAAATGGATGCACGCATGGCTTCTCTTATAATTGTAGATAGTTGACCTGTGACTTCGTGAAAGCAAGGTTTTAGATGACACTGTGGAAAGTACAAACGGTATATATTAATGATTCGATTAACGGATATAGTGCTGTGCACTACTTGACATGTGAAGATGTTTCTTTTGACAGTTTTGTGAAACAAATATCTGTATCTGAAGTTTGTGGAAATGATTGCTTTAATTCGCAACTAGAAAAAAAAATAATTCTGAAATCTAGTACCTAAAGAAGATGAGAGAACATTTAAAGTGAGAGTAAAAATTCTTTTGGTTTTCGTGTTTATCGATTCCTTGCGAGATGTGATTTATATATTATACATTTCAAAACTAATATCTGTGACCTTTTTTACATTTTTTTCATAGCCTGCAAAGTACAAAAATCAAGGTTCAAGTGCATTTATTATAGTGTTGATATGTATTACATCTCAGGCTTACGCATATTTTATTGGTGCAATGTTTACACTTCTTAACATTTCAAGCCATCGGGCAAACATAAGTAACAATGTTTACTAGGCGTCATGTGAAACATTTTCTTGTATTTCTGAAACCGAAATCAGTGGTTTTAAAGTTCTACCGAGAATACTTTCCTTCACAAGATCTGGAAAGTAACTTTGACAAGAGTTTTAACTTTTACTTTACTTCGTATTTTTGTGTTGGAATCTTTTTTTTTTTTTTTAATTTATTTCTTATTTACCTTCCTCGCTAAGAAATGGGAAAATGCCACTGTCGTTTACAAGGACCCATAATATTATCGAGCAATCAGCAGCCTTCGCAACGCCACAAGCGCAACAACCTCTTTGATGTTGATAACAGGAGAACAATTTCGCGCTGTCGCAGAACACAAAGAGAATAGTAGTCCGTTCAGCCCCCATACTTGGACTTAAAACCACTTCAAGCCATCTAGCTTGCTCATACTATTTAATTTTGAAACGGTCACATAGACAACGTAAACCCAAGATTGTTCTCACAGATTTCCTAGCGCGGGTGAAAAGATTAGGATCAGCTTTCTTAGCTAGAGTCTCCAATACAAAAGAGTTCCATATTTACCCAGCTCTCTAGCAGGTCACGGAGGTCTAAAAGTTTTAAGCAATTTTTATGACGTTGCACCAGGACACAATCGCACACTATTCCATTCTCCCCTACCCCCTTTGGGCATTTATGTGTTAATATAGATATGAACATAGGTAAGAATGTAGAATAAACTGGAGGGGGGGAGAACTTAGGAGCCAAGTAACTTTTCAGAGGCCGGGCATTGAAAAGAAAAAGAAAAAAAAGTACATTACATAGGCCAGGGCCGATAATGTCAAATTTTTTTATTGCCCCAATTCTCTCTTTTTTTTTTTAACTTCCTTTTAATGTTTTGCGTCGGATTGTGGGAATATTATTGTGTTTGGACTATTCTGAATATCACACATGGCTGAGCAATATAGATAAACATAGATATAATATGACAGTTTAATAGCCACTAGAGAGAAAGGCAGCTACATAAATAAGCAAATAGCTAGATAGATAGATGGTTAGATAGGGAGATGTAGATCAATAGATAAAGCAAATGTTTTAAGTGTGTAGAAAGATTGATAGACAGATAGATATATTGAATGATTGATAGATAGATAATAAGTAAGATAGGTTGATAAATAGATGAGGTGCACATTATTAGAAAGACACAGAGAGAGAGAGAGAGAGAGAGAGAGAGAGAGAGAGAGAGAGAGAGAGAGAGAGAGAGAGAGAGAGAGAGAGAGAGAGAGAGAGGAGAGGGGAGGGGGAAAAGTACGGAGGGAAGGAAAGGGGAGGAACTGATTTGAACAGGTGCCCTTTCATAGAATTCCCACGCTCTCAAGCACGAAGCGTGCAAACTCTCCACAAAAGACGTATAAGTCTGGAGAAATCGTGCGATATTTGTGTGCAGGGGCGTCACCCACCCCTAACCTGTTGTCACAGGACTCATTAAAATATTTTGAGGTTCTCCTGTTTCCACAGGGAAAAAGTGCCACAATACACTTTACCTGCCTTTCTGTAGGCCCATGTAGAATTTAAACAAAGCTGTGGAACACAAGTCCTTTTCCTTTGCACGAGCTTATTTTTATTTTTTTTTTTTATGTCCTTTTTTTTAAAACTTATGCTTACGCTACCACCGTTGGCTTGACTTTTAATTAATGCAGAATAATAATTTATTCATTTTCTTTCTTCATAACCGGCATTAAATCGATGTGTCATCCATAGTGTTTTGATACGAGGAAACTTAAAATGTAACTTGCTAGAGTCCGGCTATATCTGTGTGAGGATCTTGGTTAAGCGACAGTCTGATTATTCTGTTTCCATATCTTTTTTTCTTCCATAGAAGATTCCATGAAATGTGATTCCATAGGAATCAATGTGCCAAGGAAAAAATACTTCTGTGAATCTGGAAAAAATTGAATTCATTTTATATTTTGTTGTTAGGTTATTTTAGGAGAAATTCGTGGGACATTTTGTATTATATTCTCGTTTGTATTTAAAATTGTATGGATTTTACAAATAGAAAGATAATTCTACTGTAGTAGTTTCAATATTATAGTTTCAATTTGATCTAAAGGGGAATAATATCATCTCTCTTATTGGGAAAATAATTTTGAATATATTTAGTAATGAAACTCATAAGTCAAAATGACACATATATCGGGAGTATTACAAAAGAACTAGTCTTCAATTTCATAAATTACACTTGCCAAGAGCTTTTTTTTTTAAATGACCCGTGTTTTTAAAAGTAGTTTATTAGCATTGGCTGAAAATTTAACTGAAAAAAAAGCTTTTTTTTTTTTTAAATATGGCTGAATTTGTAAAAGAATTTTTTTTTGGAGCCATGTTCATTTTTTGTTCAAGCCTGCGGATCCTTTTTTTTATATATATAAATTTGATTGATTATCAAAATGTGGACTCTGTTTTCACATATCTCTCCACTTTCTCTGAATGCTGTTGATGTAAATAGAAAAAAGAATCCAACAACCATACACTTTGTAAATGATATCTACCCGTTTGCGTGTATATAATTATGTCTACTTTACTTTTCAAATATTTAGGCTTTGCAGTTTTGATATCTAATTATAAATGTAAAACACGGATGTAAGGAATGGTATTTTAAAAAAAAATGCGAAAAAGACCGGCCAGAGTTATTGCATCATCATTATCATCAAAATCATAGCATCAGGAATAATGACAACCGCAACACGGAAGCAACAATAGCAAGAAATACAAAGTAATAGAACAGTAATAGAAAATAACTTTCTCCAAGATACAAATAGCTTCCATTTAAAAAAACAACAAATCTTGTGCTGGCAGACAAGTTAAAGCAGTATGGAATAATAATATGTTACTGTTTCATACATTATCATTGAGAAGACGAATATGTTTGACGTAGAGATTTCACTGTCTTTGCAATAGAAATGAAGTTAAAAAAATAAAAACAAATAAAATAAAACAGTCGAGGGCTTTGCTTGTAGCACTTAAATTAATACTTATTTTCAAAGGTAGATTTTGATTCAGTCACAGCATATAAATTTAAAAACCAGCTAAACCGTTCTCTGTGAGTGAACTAGGTCTGCTTTCATCGATCCTTGACCGTATAACAATATTTATATTTATTATATTTTTACCGTATTTTTACAGTATAGGATTTTGAAAGATTCGATCGATCAATATTTAAAACAATATCTTCTGGCTTTTTTTTTTTTTTAAATAAAACCGATGCGCTCGTTCTTCCTTGTTGGTTTATTTATTTTTTATTTTTATTTTTAATTTTGTCCTTTCTTGCTCTTGCTCTGTGCAACATTTCACGCACCGAAACACCGATAGGTTCATACGATTTCAAACAGTTGAGAACTCTTTGTTATGAAAGTTAATTAGAGCAGCGTACACAGGGGTCATTATGTACATTATACATCAATTTTTTTTGTCTTGTGTGCTTAAGTTTAGAGAAATTAACGACATAACAATAAGATTGCAAGTGTGAAACATTTGTACAGTTTTAGGATATCGAATTCCACCCACAGTTTTAATTAAATTTTAATTCTTTTGTTGCCATTTTGAAAATAACAGAGATAGATTTAAAAATTATGCTTCAACACAGATATTGATCGTCACCATTCTTTTTTTTTATTATAATTCAAACGCGATTGACATTACATTAATCTCTCTAGCTAATATGGAGAAAACATAATAACAGCCTCATGTCTTTGGCAGTGCCAAAACCGTGTTCAGGCGTGAGCTCTTGGAATTATAAATTCCCTCGGATTTCAGTGCATGTATGAACTAGACCATTAACTCTGCAATGTCGACGAGGAGAAAGGTGGGTTACCCGCCCTTGGGTGCCGCCCTTGACCTCCGTGTTCGATCCGGCTGGGCCGGCCAGTCTTCATCTTCAAGGTAAGAAAATAGATTTCACAAGCACAGGATAAAGCAATCCTCACGTTAAGGTTTGTCGACATTTGAATTCTCTGTTTTCAATTGAAATATTTTAACATTTTAAAAATGAATCTCGCTGATAAAAGTCTCCAAATCAGCATTAACTATTTACAAAAGCATTTTTAACATAGCAATAAAATCAGTATTATTTAAAAAAACAACAAAAAAACAGATGAGACATTCCACAAATCACTGCACAGCGTTAACTTTAATGTGTGCACAACAAATAGAAACGCAAATATCTGAATATCTATTATATATATTATCTGTTTGTTTATTTGAAGTTAGTACTGATTTAAAATTAATAGATCTCTAAACATTAGTTTCGACTTTCATTGCTGTTGCAGGCAGTGATATTGGTTATTTGTGTCCTCGTCATCAGTTTTACAAGTTTCTGTGGTCAGTGGTTCATGTAAAAATATTCCCAAAATACATAGAACATGATTGTATTTCTTACCCGGATATCAAGTGCTATTGCGCAAACCTTAAGATATTGTTTTATAACCATGATTAATTGCTTTCCACGATCGGCTATCTTAGCGTAGCGCTAGTTCCCCATCTATCTCCGTGCACAACCTTTCTAACCCCTCTCGATATTCCCGCAATGTGTACTCTACTACTCTTGGAGTACTGTCATTTTAGATACTGCTGATCCCCCTCAACCTCTCTCCACAGTCTCAACACGGAGGTATTAAGGACTTAACGTTTTCAGAACTTTTTGATTAAACCCATGCCGATGTTTATTTTCAGTCTTTTAAGTTTTTTCGAAAAGCTTCCTTTAGGGAGGATGTTTAAATACAAACCAGCCTTGAACAACTATTCTAATCCTCAACCTTCCCTCCCCTCCTTTTCCCTTCCCCTCTTCGCTTCCCGCTTTCTGCACTTCGCATCTAAAGCCAGAGGGTAACACAGGTGTGGTTTTGTTTGATGTGGACACTGAACAAACTGTGCTTCACTTGTTGGATTTTTTTTTTCTTGGTAGGATCTTCTTGTTGTTTTACACGAGAGTTCCACGGTTTATTTTTAGAAAGTATGTCACAACAAACGCAAGGACGATTAGAATGAGGTCAGAGAATGCGATGAAAATTGAAGAAAAACTGAAACGGTTTGAGGGGAGGGAGGATGAGTTTAGATACCTACAGATATGGAGTTAAGACAAACGAATGATAAAGATTAATAGATAGATAGAAAGAGAGAGAGAGAGAGAGAAAGAGAGAGAGAGAGAGAGAGAGAGAGAGAGAGAGAGAGAGAGAGAGAGAGAGAGAGAGAGAGAGAGAGAGAGAGAGAGAGTTTATGTACAAGTCGATGCCTAGTACACAGACACACAGACAGTTATCTTGATAGACAATTATATAAAAAGATAGATAAAGAGGGAGAGAGGAGAGAGACGTAGAGAGAGGCAGAGAGATAAAGATATGTTCTTAATTATAGATGTAGAAAGCTAGATGGTTAGATACATGGGTGTAAGTTGTTTTTTTTTTTTTAGAAAAATAATACATACACAATGAGATAGAGATAGTGAGAAAGAGAGAGAGAGAGAGAGAGAGAGAGAGAGAGAGAGAGAGAGAGAGAGAGAGAGAGAGAGAGAGAGAGAGAGAGAGAGAGAGAGAGAGACTAAGAGAGGGAGGAAGGGATAGTGAGTGAGAGAGATAGAGAAAGAGAGAGAGAGAAAAGCAGACTGATATAAGAGCAATGAAATCGAGCCAATAGACGGCGATAGAGATTCAGAAACATTTAGAGAGAGATCATTAATACTAACAATTGGTCGGAGGAAAAAGAAGAGGAATCAAAGGCAAAATTAATACAGTCTGAAAAGATGAAGCATTTTGGTCCGACAGAGAAAATAATATTAAAGAAGGTGGCGTAGAAACAAAAAGCCCTAATACACACAAAGCTAAAAGAAAGTGCCCACAATAAATTTCAGAGGTAGATAAGTTTTAATAGTAATCTTCTATCTTTATCATCGCAAATTCACGTATTTTAAACCCAAAATGAGTAAAAACCAGTGGAGATGGAAGGGAAATTCCCTGGAAAATCTAAATCTCAGTTTGATAGGTTGACCGCCAGATGGAGACCAGAGGCTGGTCTCTTCCCACACAATGGGGTGAGGGGGTGACCGGGGACAATCATGGCGGCGCCGGGTGAGTCACGGCTCATGCGGATCACAAGTCTCAGCAAACTGTCTGCAGCACCGGAGACCGCTCTGTAAGAATCGCCTCACAGCCAAAGAGACATTTCGTCTTAGTAGATTTGTAATTCGCAAGAGTGTTTAGTGTTTTTAAGACTGCTTATGAAAAGAACTTCATGTTAGTGTACAAAAACATCGAGATTTTCTCTACGAATCTAAGTTTTTTTTTTCATCATTGTTTTGATAATTTTCGGAACAAAATGTAATGCCTGTTTTAGAGCTAGTTTGAGCCCAAATTTTATATTAAAAAAAGTGTTGAAATTGAAACCTTCATTTTTATGTGTAAGGTTTGAATATATTTGCCAAACAGTCTCTTGTTTCAGTTAAGTTGTGCTTGAGTCTCTTAGTAGCAATGCGACGCAGTTAAAGTAGATTCCAGTTGACTTTCACTACATATGATTGGCTGGGATCAGCATTATTTCTGGGTCATCGCAAACATTGAAGCACAGGAAATTTTCATTGGATCTCTATATTTATTTTAGAAATAAGGACAAAAACCAACAGAAGAATTTCATTGTAATCTTTTCATTGAGAGTGATCATGCCAAACTAGCCAGTGTTATACTGATAAAACTACATCAATAACCAGAGCTACAGAATTTCACACAGCCATGTAATTTCTCCATGTTCTAACCACCAGATAGAAATCAAAGCGAAGATAAAGTACACGGCAAGATAACAACTAAATAGCTTTGATGATAAGACATACAGACATTTTAGAAGAGATACAACATTCCATTGATAACTTTTTCTCAAAACAATATGATGATTTTCTTTATAAAAAATGAATAAAAAAAAAAAAAGAGCCACAGAACATCAAAGAGCTCACGTCAGGGTTTGAATCATTTCCCATTCACATGTTAGATAGAAGCGTTACTGACTGAACCGATGCGTTTTGTTTAGTTTGATGATAAGACATAAAGACATTTTAAAAGAGAATACAGCATTCCATCGATAACTTTTTCTCAAAACAATATGATGCTTTTATTTATGATTATGAATAACAAAAAAGTATCATCGAAGGTCAAAACTTGAACGCAAGTTTATCACGGAAAACGCATTAGAAAGCTTCAACATTTTCAAGGGCATTCGATCCGTACTGCTTGTCTCCTGGGTAGGTTGGTTTGATCTGGTCACTAAAAAGTACTGACCACA
>JAWDGP010002060.1:322500-355000 GCA_033675545.1 Elysia crispata
CTCTCTCTCTCTCTCTCTCTCTCTCTCTCTCTCTCTCTCTCTCTCTCTCTCTCTCCAATGCTGAGTTCCTGACACGCCGTGCCCAGTACAGGTAAGCAGGAGATGGCCTTGTCAATACTCTCCTCGCCAGCCTCGCTTACCTGAGCCCGCGGTGACACAGCAGCCCCTCTCTGCCTTGGGGACGCTTCGTGTGTCATACACAGGACCGAGGAGAGGAAGTTGACATTGTGTTCGATGTGTACCCTTAGATCTGCTCTAAATGTCGAGTTTTATGTTTTAGAGTTTTACCTCACAGGTGTTGTATTTTACCTTTAGATTTGGATGTTGAGAATCACCAAAAACTGTCCCCGGAATTAAGCAATGGATCCTTACATAAAGAATAATTGAGGATGTAAGTAAAAGGGTACACCATTCTCTTTGTAGCCTCTCTACATTAATTAAGATTCAGTGTAGGCTTAAGGTGTGTGTGTGCCGCTTAATTCAGTTAGATAAAAAGAAATAAGACTGATTACAGGCTAATGTTGACATCCAGTTATAGATCTAGATCTGCATACCGGTAATTAAAAATCCTGTAAATATTTGCACAACCCGGTATTTCTAAATCTTCCCGATCAAGTTGGCATTTCACAAGTTGAAAATGGAAATTGCAGACTAAATTTGCCCTCAGTATACAAAGAGTACAGGTGAGTTCCACGTTTTATCAATCAAAATCAAGGTCTTAAAATAAAATATAGTTTTGTGAGAAGTCTTTGGTGGCGCTGACTGATAGCGGTGTAGACTCTTCTTCTATTTAAGCTGCATCCCCCCGAAAGCTTGTGTTCTATCTAATCTTTTCCCCCTGCCTTTTAACAGTTTATGAATCGCGGGATGAGTAAAAATGAGACTCGTTTATAGATTTTCTGCCCATTCATTCAAAGCAGAAGCATTGTATCCAACATTTATAGATAGAGTACCGAAAATCACAAGAAGGAGAATCGGAGTGACTGTTATTGAGACATGAATTGAATAAGGGAGAAGACAGACAAATAGGCAGCAGTCAGCGGAAAAGACAGAATGGAGTAGACAAAGAGACTGGAGTCAAGTTAATTTTGAGACAGGCAATGAGAGAGATAGAAGTTGTGGGTGTTTGTGTGGGGAAGGGGGAGTTTGCAGAAAGCCAGGAGAAAAAAAGACAGATTAAGTAAGAAAGACAGAATTAGACATAATCGGGAGAGGGGGTACAGAATGAGAGAAAACTTCATAGATCGAACAGATAGAAAGTATCTGCGGACTTTAAAATTTGGGGATTTGTACAACGTGGACGATCCATGGTGCTTGGAACCATTTTTTGTTTATAAGTAATGAATAAAAATACTCAGGGTAAAAATTGAGCATAGAGCTTACAACCAATAAAATGTATTGTCTTATTTGAACAATCTGTCATTTCACGTTCAGGAAAACAAAACAAAGCAAAAAATTTAAAGGCATTAGGCACGAATTGATGATCAATCGAAAAATATGATCTAGAAAATTATTTCCTTCACAAAATGAAACGCATTTCAGTCTATATAGGCTCAAATCGGATATGTATAATGTATTTCTATTGTAGGTTCCTATTATGATCCCCCCTCTCTCTCTCTCTCTCTCTCTCTCTCTCTCTCTCTCTCTCTCTCTCTCGTTCACTCTCTCTTTGTCCTCTGATTTATATTTTCGTATTTTATCGTTTTCTTATCTAATATAAAGATGTAATTAGTAAAAGAATTCGAAAAGAAAAAATATATTTGATAAGAGTAAAATACAAATTAAACAACTTATTTACAATTTTCTTTTAAATTTTTTTTCATAATTGCATTAATATAAGAATACCAACGAGAGCAAAGCCTCATTAAAACTTACATGGATAAATAGAATGTTATACAGTCTTTACCTTTGAACACTCGTATAGTATTAAGATAATTGGCTCGGCTAGGAATCACTAAAAATTAAACAACAACAACAAAGAAGGGCAATACGTGTAGAGATCTCCTTGGGCATACCACTGTGAGTGCCTTTCCTCTCTTAAACACTCAATTTTTACAACTGACTTCCTGGAGAAGCCGTCCTTTTTTTTCTTTAAAAAAAAATCTAATCCTTATTGACTTGGTGAGGGATGCCCGTGCAGTTCCCGGTGGCATTGTAGGGTGAAAACCTTGGTGCTGCCAGGAAATCAGAATGTCCAAAGATGCGGCCTGACTAAACAGAATGTCATGGTCACTTCGAATTGCATTGGTCAGCTGTGCTCTGACGTTATTGCAAGGTCTTGTCAATGTGGATAAGAATTTTAAGTATTGCAAGACGTGTCCTCTGTTTTGTGTGACCATGGGATGTTTGATGAGAGTTAAGTCATAGAGCAAGGTGAGAGGGAGGGAGAAAGGGAGAGAGAGAGAGAGAGAGAGAGAGAGAGAGAGAGAGAGAGAGAGAGAGAGAGAGAGAGAGAGAGAGAGAAAAGGAGGTGGAATACCTGTCTGATTTTTAACAAATTTCTTTTTTCATAAACCCAGTCCACCCTAAACATAGTCTCAGTTTCAGAAAGTATGCTTAGTATTTGACAGATAACGGACAAATAGGGGTGGAGATAGAGTGAGCGAGAGAGATTAAATTACTTGCGATTAAAAAAAATTATATTATTGTAAAATAACCATTATTCTATTTATGAAACCTGTGCAAAGTCAGGCTCGGAACCTTACACAACACTTCTTACATAATCTAGAGATACTTCTTACATAATCTAGAGACACTTCTTACATAATCTAGAGATACCCTCCCTTACCTTTTCCACGTGTTTTCTATTAGAGTCATTTGTATTTCCTTTAATATGCTTTTGAGCAACCAAGAAAAAATGTCCTTGATTTGCATATTAAGCATATTCCTGGTCTTCCCTATGCCTCACATGTTTTTTTTTCAATGCGATGTCGTTTGTGATTTTTTTTTTTTTTTTTGTGTGTGTGTACACGGCTGTGCCGTAAACAAGAAGATCCAGGTTTGAAACTGTTTCTGCGGTACTGGTTTCAGGTTTGCGTCTTCAGATCTTTTTTTCTCATCATTACATCTGTCCCGCTCTTAAAGCAGTTCTGTTAAATATAAGTTAAAGAAAGCAATGCAAAACTAGTTTGGCTCACATTTCAGTGGAGTGTTTATATTTTGTTTGGATTTGAGGAACGCACTCAACTAAGGAAGTAAACTCTTGGTGGTGAAAATTAGATTAGATTAGATATGTCTAATTATAGAACCTTTATTATGGTTATAACGTTCAATCGTTTTGGCTTTCTTTTATCTTTCTTTTATATTGCCTGATGATTCGAAGTGGGTACTGCATTCCAAGGGGAAATCCTGCTGTTCTATTAGGTCTTTTCCTAGTTAAATATTGTGTTTTAAAGCTTGAAACTATGCGTTTTTCAGCGTGTTTTTTTTTTTTTCAGTGAGACCATGAATCTAAAGCCTTGAGCTTAGAGTTCGTTTTGTGTCATTGGATTTGACCAATCTCCATTGTGTCAAACAATTCAAGAAATGCTGTGCGCCCCTTTCTGTCCTACACGTTTCTAATCGTAAATTCTCGGGAGATTCTAATTCAGGAAGCGGTATCGAAGTTTGTATTCGTAATTAAATGGTATCATTGCTTCGTTGCTTCTTTGCCTAAGCTGTCTTTATTGTTGAACACGATATGATATGTACTTTGTAAAAATCTAGTGTGAAAACTCAGACATAGGTCGGGCTAAGGTGCGCAGATCAGTGCGTGGGTACCTCAATAATGTGTTATGTTGACACAATTAGGTGTGTAACGGCTCGGCACAGCCGTGTGTTTGCCCTCGGTCAACATCATTCTATGGAGAACCAGACATCCAGGACATGACGCACTCTTGTGGAGATTTTTTAGACCACGGGAACTCAAGGTCATCACATCGTCATCATAATAACTACTGCCGTTGGTTGTGGTGTCGATGCTGCAGCGGTAGGCGCTATATGTCCGTTTGGGGCTGTTGGGGTTGGTGATTGAAGAAACCTCTCTTTATAATTAGACTAAAAGTCGAATTTTAATTATCCAAAGATCCATATTCATTATATTGATTAATTAATTAATTAGAATCTTTCGCTGTCCCCCCGGTCATGACTGATTCAAGCCTCTCTTTAATGTTATTTATACTTTTCTCTAACTGATGGGGTGTTTGCCGATTAGTAGGTTGCAATCTATCTACGAAAGCAACACATGTTTATACTGAAATACAAAATGTTTGAAAAGCGATTCTGTCGCCCGCCCGTCCTATCTGGTATTCTTCTTCTTCTTCTTCTTCTTCTTCTTCTTCTTCTTCTTCTTCTTCTTCTTCTTCTTCTTCTTCTTCTTCTTCTTCTTCTTCTTCTTCTTCTTCTTCTTCTCCTCCTCCTCCTCCTCCTCCTCCTCCTCTTCTTCTTCTTCTTCTTCTTCTTCTTCTTCTCTCTCTCTCTTTCTCTTCACCCCCCACCCCCCCAAAAAAAAAAAAAAAAAAAAAAAAATCCCACACACTCTTTCTTTTCGCACCCCTTGATCTCCTGCTGTTTATTTTATATATCCTAATTCTTGTTACAGCCCACAATACTCAATTCTTTCGGTATGGCATGTTTATCCTCTTGCTGTTACTCCGATTTATAATTATAGTGAATAAGATCTCTTTTTTACGTGTTAGAACTATAAAATTATGACATTGTTACGCACAGTATCTCCAACAAAAGTCACAGTCCTGGCTTATTGATCGAGATCCTTCTCTCTGCTTGAGGCTTTACTGTGCGAGTGACATTTTCCAATTGAATCGCTGAGAATAGATTCATAACTGCTAATCTCACCAAACGGAAAGCCATCACGAGAGGCAACAAAGCACGACATATTACAATGGCTGGATTAGTTATTTTATTCTTCTATACTATTCTGTCACTCACGATGTTCTCCATATCTCATAATGTGTATAATGGATAGGGAACATAATTCTTCTACCGCTTACTGTACTGTGTTACTTTGGTTTCGAGAGAAAACGAAGAGATGATAAGCAAACTGGTATAGACTGAGGCAAAAACGGGTTCTACGATCAATAGATAGTTTCAATAGATTTGGTTCTGCGGGTTTTTCCTGATTTTATTTTTCAATATAATTATATCTATCTTTGCTTGTTTTTTTTTTGTTTTTTTTTCTTTTTGCTTCATCCGTGAGAAAAGAGTCAACACTATACACACCAGAAGTATTGTCAGGTGGTCTTGTTTTCCTTATTCACTTTTGGAAAAAAAATATAATGATTAGCAAGCATGTGACACGCATCGGCACTTTATTACACTGGATCCTGGCATGCTCTAGTTGCAACGATGCGCACATCACTTCACTGCAACCATGTTGTATCCATTTCTTTGTAGGACCTGAGGAGCTAGCGATAGCTTGATAGCTTATTATACAAAAAGGTATATTGTTGCTTTGCCTTAGAAACTGAACGTTTTTTAAATATATTTGGCTCTTTATCAAATATTTTCTTTTATTTTGACGCACAAAAAATCCATTCAAGGTTAATAGACTCAGAACATCGTTTGATTCATGGGAATATTTTTTTTTTTTTTATGTAGCGAGCAGTTAGCAACGCATATTAATTTTGCCTGTATTTCATCTTGATAAAAGCGGACTAGAGGACCGTGGCCGTCGGTGCCCGCAACTTTATCAGGCTTCACTCTGACAGGATGTGCAGCATCTCGTTGGAAATCGCGTCAAATTGTGATACGATCCACGACGGCAAAGAGATGCCTTTAAGTTTAAAGTTTTTTTCTTTACCGTTTTGTATCTTCCAGCTGTACGGTATGCATGTAGCTTGCTTGAGGTCTCGTTGATTGACTTGAGAGCTAGACTTACCTCTATCTCTCTCTTACTCTCTTTCTTTTCTCTTTCTCTCTCTCTGTCTCTCTCCCTCTCTTTCTCTCTTTCTCTCTCCCTCCCCCCTGCCGCCCCTTCTCTCTTTAAGCATGTTTTCTTATGTTCAGTAATTATTTTAATTATTCTTCTAAAATTCAAAGATTGAATATCAAACACAACTTGTCTTTGAAAAAAATTTTAAAAATAAAAACTTCTAAGAAGCAAGTCCAAATAAGCCGAATATGATTGAATAGTTTCACAGCAAATATTTTTTTTATTTGAATGCTCATCATTGAGGCGATAAATGGCTTAATGGACCCAAACCTTGTATTGGATCTTCATCAGTGGTGCGGATGATCAGCCACAAAACGTTATAATTTGACGCTTCACATGGGCTTCTGATAGAATAACTGTCACCAACAAAAACATCATGTTTCTTGGGAAGCCTTTAAAAATATTCTTTTAATTGATTTTTACCTTAATTTAGTTCTTAATAAAGAATGCAGGGACACCTTTTGTTCAGGTGTCAAAACTAATGGCTTTATTACCCTGTCAGTTTTTTTTTCTTTTATAGAACAAGCCAAACTTCTTAAGTTGAGTATTTTGGACATTTGGAGAGAGAGAGAGAGAGAGAGAGAGAGAGAGAGAGAGAGAGAGAGAGAGAGAGAGAGAGAGAGAGAGAGAGAAAAGGGGGGGGGATCCCGAGTCATCAAAGAATCTCATGAAGATCGCTAGACCTAGTCATTTTAATCTGAGGATTATTGATGCTTAAACTTTAAAACTTTTCATCTGTTTACATTGAACCAGTGGAGGTGAATATTTTCACCCGCAATCAAAATATGGATTTCTAAATAGAAGAAAAAAAGGAAACAAGCTTTAGTTCGCCTTATTGTCTTTCTTTCCATTTACCAAAGAGTAAAAGAACTTTCCGAAAAAAAAAAAAAGCAGACTCAAGCTATTTCCGACCCCTAGCACCCTATTTGATTGTGAAGAGCTTTCATTCATCAATTTAATGTTGTAAAATATGAAATTGTTCTTTGGCTATGTACATATTTAAGTCCTCTTAGCTAAATAAAAAACAACTTTTATAGGAGGCTTATTTCGTTCTGTCAAGCCAATGAGAGCGCAGGTCAGAATGGATGGAGTCCTACTTCAACATTAGATGTCTCAACCATAAATTTGACCCTGAACTTCTATAGTGGTTGTTTATCGCAGTCCTGACTGAGCCATGCGGCGATCCCAATATCAGTAGTTCGTGCATGGCGTTCATAATAAGCTATTGATAACCTCAACTACGATGATGAATCTTATAAGGAAGTCTTCTACTGCATTAAGTTTAAAGCTGTTGTTAATTCATCAAATATGTGATCGATCGAAGCGTCCGAGTTCAGAAAAGTGGCCAACCAAACTAATTGGAGGTTGCACCAAATGAATTCAGTGCTTGATCATGAATTGTAAACTAAAAGTTGAATCAATTTTTGACTAATTGGTTTGATCTGTAAGGAAACTCAGTAACAGTTCCCGCCTTAGCCAAATAATTCATAGTTTGACACCGGTGCACCACTTGCTCAAACACACATTTGCGACTTGTTATATTCTTGCCGTCGCAGGAATAGAAAGTTGTCTGCATGTCTGTAATTTTGTTTCTGGTCCTTCTGATTGCGAAAATGCACCAGCCCTTTCTATGCACATGAAATATAGTATTTAGTAATTCCCACTTGGTGTATATACTCGGAGTCCAGAATCAGGGGCTCAGGAATTCGAATGCACCATAGAGCTTAGAGCAGTTTCAAGTCTTTGGGAAAGTTGTTTTTTTCCCCTTCCATAATCGATTTCTTTTCACTCCACTTGGATGTGAAAGGAGAGCAGTTGAATCTTTATTAAGATGCCCTCAAAAGAGACCACTCTTCTAGTCTGAACTGTTTTACAAGAACTTATTTGAGGGATTTCAATGCTCTTAACTCGGATATCCAATGGAAGATATGTCAATGCGCTACATGGTCCAGCCTTTTTCTTCTTACACCTGTTCTTCCTCTGTAATATCTTTGGGAATTCAAAATGATATTGGTTTAAAAACTTCCGTCGATGAAGTTTTACAGAGTGTGCTTGTGGAAAAAACGCTTTATGAAATAATGATAGAATAACAGTTACTGTTGTTTTTCTCTCTTTTTTTTTTTCTTTTGCTCATCAATTTCGTGGGAAAAAAATTTTGAAAGAAATACCATAGATGTTGGAGAAATCATTGTTTTTAAATTACTGTAAACATTTGTTTTCATAATACTGTGCCTCTGGAGCATTTTTTAATGTATTGGACCCCGAAATACACGCTATCTTTATCTCATCTAAGCTAAACACTTTTGCTAAACCATGAAATAAAAATGAAGCACTTCGATAACGGTAGGTATATCTGCGATCTTTTGTAACTCAACTTAACGAAACGGTGTTAAGTATTTAATTTACGAACTGTTCAATCGTAGCGCCTCGTATAGATTCTTTATTAGTTATATCCGTTAAAAAAATACTGGGTAGCAGGCTTTGGAATGTCTCACCTTGGTAGGTAACAAAGGTTAGACTGATCTGGATCTTTCAGACGTGTTTAGTTTGCATGGGTACTGACTGCCCTCATCACAAGGGCATTTCGAGGAGAGTTAGTTAGGATTAGCTGACATACGAGACACAAAGTCACGGCAGAAGGCAGGGCTCGGCCCAGGCTGACTTAGTACAGTTGCAAGCTACCCTCTCGGATGTGGGAGACCTTGTGAATGAGACACTCCCCCGTAAAACTTGCCCGGATCAGCACGCATCTTCCTCATCCCCCTTGGGCACACTTGGCCCATGGAAATAAGATTTGTAACCGGAAGTGACCCGTGGTTGACATACCTTTTGGCCACCAGAGGTCACCTCAAAGGTGATTCTCATGTCAGGTGTACAACCCATTTATCGAGTAGGCATTTAGTCTGAATTGGGTTTTGATTTCTACTTCTCTTTTTTTTATACTATTTCGTTGCTGTTATCATCAGTTTTATTTTAGATCTTCCTTCCCCCTTCTCTTCTCACCGCCTGAATTTAAATGTGATTGATTTCTTCACCATAGTCATGAGTACTTCGACCCTTCCGTTTTTTTCCGAGATCACCTAATTGATACTAACATTAGCATAATTTTATGTCCTCTTATTAAAATGCTAATTCCTTTTAATTTATTTATTCCTCTTCTCATTCCTAACAAAAAAGACTTTTAAAGATACTTATTAAAGACGAAAATCATCAACTTTTTATTACTCAATGCAACCTTCCTATGATTAATTTACTTTAATGTACTTTTTAGTTTAAATCATAATTTGAATAGTTTGATAGTAAAAACAACAGAGAAATCCCCTTTTCAATGTTAGGGATTTTTAAAAAAAAATATGGTGTGTGGAAAGGGGGGGATTACTCGGGGACTACAGATATTTTATTTATCCTTGATCCTTAGTTATATCACAAGTCTTATATAGTTATAACGTTACTAAAACATTTTTTTCCGAATCGCCTAGAAAATAGTGGCGCCAAACAGCGCTGTAGGAACAGCAAGTGACCTGCAATCAGGAAATCCCGGTTTTGATCCCTGTCTGAACCATCTAGTGACAGCAGTCGGATGCCAGCTCAAAAGCTGGTAACTCCTTGAAAGACTTTTCGGGAAAATAAAACTGTTTTTTCCCTCCCAGTTCAAATCAGAAAAACCGAGAAGGGTTAAGTTTGTCTTGTGCCACACGCCAAAGACTTTCGGTGCTGCGGGGTTGGTGGTGGTGCTGGTGTCACTGCTCTCAGCAGCTATTTCACCAGCCAGGAAAGTGTTGCACTTCAAACGTGTGCTGCAACAATGCTATGATAATTGTGTTGGCACAGCCGCTGATTTCATGTTTACCTGCTTCTCAGTGGGGTGTGCGAAGAAAGGGTTCCTTTGCGCTCTGCTGGCGAGCATTATAATTATTTGTTTATTTACACGTACTTGCGGTTAGTATCGCTCTAAACGGTTTTGTCCTATGAGACAGCGGGGAGGAAAGAGGAGGGCTGGAAGTTCAGTTGGTAGTCACGCCCGTACAAGAGAGAACTACGGGCATGTAAACAAAGAGATTATCGATCCGTGAAATTTTATAGACCATTATATCGCTCTAGTCAATTATAGAGTTTTAGTCGTTACATAAGTATAATCTTATTCTCTGTACTGGAATTTGCCTCTATTTAATTTTTATATTGTTCCGTTTGCCATTCTTTTTTATTCACCTCAAATCTATGCCTGTGTTGCATGAATAGAAAGGTTGATAAAAATTTGGCCTAACGGTGAGGTACCATTTCGGTTTGATATCACTTCTACTAGAGAATGTCTATAGTTGCTTCTACCACGGACTTAATTCCCAGCTGACGTTGTAACCGCGTTTCGCTCAAGGAACTTTCAAGGAAATGCTTTACTTCTTTAACAGACACGCAATTTCTAAACCATTGTTTATGTCTCTTTTGCTAAGATCATACCCTTTTTTCGACTTCGTTATAAATATTTGAACAAAGCAATGAAAACAGGCCTTTTTGCCTTGTTTGTTTCCTCTTTAAGCTTTATCACAAATCTCCGTTTAACACTATGCAAAAACCCAACTGCTCAACTGTTATGCAAATAAGTGTCCCCTTTTGGTAGTTCAAACGTTTTCGAACGTGACGCAAGCACCTCGTCAGGTGAATCAGCTTCAGAGGCAAGTCCAGGTGTGATATTTATTCAGATAGTTCTTTCTTCTTCTTCTTCTTTTTTTTTTTCCTTCTTTTGAGATCCGGTAACAACAGGGCGATGTTTTGATCGCTTCACAATTGGCAAATTGAGTTTTTTCCCTAGAATTTCTCTGTTAAATAAGGCTCAGAACAATAATCTGTACGTGAATGCAAAAGGAAGGGAAGCAAAGATTCTGGAGAAGTATTATGTAACTTTGTTTTTATTGTAATCTTCACTAATTGTAACTGAACTTTACTTTCTAAGCTAGGAAATGTGACTCGAAATGAAATAACGAACGGCAGGTTTCTCAATAAATGGTTTTGTTTGAAGCAAGTGTGATACTACATTTTTGAGTTACTTTAGTCCTAAAGTCAGAGGTATTCACATATTTGATAAACGATCTAAGGAGGTGAGGAAATTTGTAACCGTACCATAACCATTAAGGTGAGGTTCGACCCGTCATGTCAACTTTTGGTCCGTGCTTGAGTCCTAACGCATTTCGAAACTCCTATAAAAGAAATGATGCGGTATTTTTCCATGTCAGTCTCTGCGACTAGTGGGTTTAGGTATGAAGGCCGCAATCAATACGTCCTACTGTGGGTGTCGACGCGACTCGTGTGTCTTGCGTAGTGCTAGTCTGGGTTGGCCTGGCCTGTGGCGTGTGTTGACGTCTAGTCCTGTGCATAATTAAACAGGTATGTGTATAAAAATGTCCCGCCCATTGATTATAGGCACGGGGTGAGTAGTGAGCAATACAAGGGTCATACGGGAAACGGCTGTCTTAGCGCTTTATTTACTGGAGAGAGAGAGAGAGAGAGAGAGAGAGAGAGAGAGAGAGAGAGAGAGAGACAGACAGACAGACAGACAGACAGACAGACAGTATAGTATTTCTATTAGTTCTCAGTTATATTTCTCTGGAGGAAATTACTTGGTTTCTCCAAGAGTCACCTCTCTCCATCTCTTTACCAATTTAAAAATATAATAATATTAACGCATTTCATCAAATGCAAGGTGGCTCAAAGGCAGAGTGTTAGGCTCTTATTTGGGATATGCGGTGAAGGGTTTGTACATATCTAATCAGCCCCATCCAAAGGCTTGGCCACAGCTGAACAGTATTGGAGTAGAGGCCACAATGACATAGAGTTAAGTCTTTGTTGCTAAGGTTGGAAAAAAAAAAGCAGTCGCATTCTTCTACTATATATATCAGTTGCTACCGTAAAGACGCCTACGTAGGGTTCAGGGTCTAAATCGATTTGTCAACCAACCAACCATTAGGCGTTTCGTCGGAAATATCGAAAATATAAAACATAATGTGTTGTCTGATCCCAATTTTATCATATTATATTTACAATTATTCTGAGAAGTGCCTCGCACGATAGGTAAAGACGTAATATTATATTGGTGAACTGTTTCGTTGCTCTTAACTTTTCTGTCCTTCCTCGAAAAAATGCGATTTCTATTTGCACAATCAATGTCTTCATGTGTTTGTATTTATGAATGGTAGAGCCTTAAGATATCTTTATGTGGAGTGTGTTTCAGAAAAAAGGAATCTGTGAACGATTGTTTTAAACGTGATTGTTTAAATCAGTTTAAAGGTAGAACTTAAAGTGGAGCTGATGGAAGAAGCTGTTAAGGCCTAATGTGTGTGTGTGTATATATATATATATCCAATGCCATAGTCCAGGTGTTCGACGGAGCTAAATACCTTTGACATGGTGGCATCACGAAGAGCGACTCATGAATGTAGCAAGAGCTCCACAGCCTCTTTAGTACCGCGGAAAAAAATGAATACTTAATTTCTCGTAACATACGGTTTAACCATTTTGTCTCTTTTTTTTTCTCAGAGGCCAGTGGAATCCGCCCAGCCCGGGGCCAGTTGTTTCAGCTGCCAGCGCCACCAACAGTGGCAGTGGCAGCAAGTCCCAGAACCTCCTACAGAGGGCGTACGATCTCCAGCGTAAGGATAAAGGCACCAATCATTACCAGCCTCAGCTGCAGCACCAGCGTTCAGGAAGTGGGCGGAGCCAGGGCCAGAGGGCGCTAAGCAGCGATGACAGTGTGGTGTTCGCTGCCTCCCGGAGTAGCCAGCAGCTGGGCATGCGCAACGGGAAACGTCGCGGGGAGAGTTTCAAGTGAGTACGCTAGTAGAATACTCTCTCGACTTAAAGTGGCATCTGGGTTTCATTTCTAATCTTGTCTGTCTTAAATGTATTTTAGAAGGTACCGAGTGCCATGTGGTTATTTTTTTTTATTATTATTTAAACGTCGAGTTGCGGGGATGGCGTAAGATTGTATAAATTGAATCTTTGCATCCGCGAATGAAGTCAGGAAAGAGTTCACCGCATTGAATACTTAACTTGCTTACCTCATTGGTCTTTCTGGAAAGGAGCAAATTTGATGGAGGGTGTGAAAAACTCTGAGTTTTGAGCTCTATAAATAGTTGTGCTGCGTCTAATTTTTTTCCTTCCCAAATTGGTTTTAGGCAACTGCAAAACCTAGTTAGGACCAACTGTTTTATCTGTCGTTTTGTTGCATATTGCACACGTATTTTAGAGCCGTATGTAATTATGGCGACGCACACTGAGCCCTTTATCAATGACAGCTAATTAGATTCAATTGCTTGCGTTGACGCTTAATCGTTATTTTTTTTCCTTTAGAAACGAACTTTTAAGCCAAAATTCTTCTGATATTCTTATCTAACGCTCTGATTTTTAGTTTTCTTTGCTGCGATATTTCTTATACATCGTTTAGTCGACCAATTTTTTTTTTATAAAAATATGTTTTCACAAACTTATGAACGTGAAACTTCTCCAAGCGTCCATGCTTATCAACTGGCAGTCGCCTCACAAACAAGTATTTATTTTTAATCTCCCAGATAATATGGAGAAATGCAAGCACTGCCTCTAGGTTGCCATGCTAAAGCATGTAATGTCACTATCTCGGTGCCAAATTTGGGATTTTCGCGTCACCGGTAGCTTATATCATAAATTACTTCTCTGCGGAACTAGGTTTAGTGAACCCACAAGTGCTGTACATATTTTAGTCTTATTTTAGATTGTCGGCTCTAGTGATTGTTTGTTTGGGTTTGTTTTTGTTTTTTTTTTATGTTTATTTGATTAGCATTCTGAGTTTAAAAATTAATTCTTTTCCCCAAGTCTGATAGATTTTTTAAAGACTTGAAAACAGATAATTTTGGTTTTGCATAATTTAGCCTACCCATTTGTAACACTGATTCTGGAATTCTTATTCGTCGTTCAAGGAATTTATTTTTTAATCAAAGTGTACAAGCAATCTAGCTTTAGGATAATGCCGAAGCTAAGAAAAAAAATCTTGTCAGGTTTTAAAGAAAACACAATAAAACCGCAGTTTAATTTAATGCACGTTTTTCAGTGATATGTTATAATTAAGTCCAAATAAATGTCAAGTGGTAATTTAAGGCTCCAAGAACTGTGAACTCTAAAGATACATTCAAATTTGGTAGTTTTGAACATAATCGTTTCCGACTCATTTATGAATTTGATTAGTAAGTTGAATTTGTTGGAAAGGAAAATAAGTGAATTTCTCATGCACAAGCTCTCCTATAAATGTATGCAATTGGGTAAAGTTTTGTTTTCTCACAAAAATTTCACTTTGTTGAATAATAGAAGTCATTGCTAGCACAAATTTATTATAGTTGGGACTAATCATTTTGTGCGAATTATGTTACGTTGGATGTATGATCGTAGGAACCTTACATAGAGACAAATGTGTCAACTCTTTGTCACTTCTGTTTTGCTGTGATGAGAACAATAACATCAAATAGAAAACTGATTCAGCAATATCTTGTATATTGAATCTACATGTTTATTTTGTCGCACAGTTGCCGAAAAAGGTTGCACTTCTTGCATGAAGTTTGTTATCCTTAGGATTCCTGATTATATAACTTGGGTTAGGCGGATCGACAGAGCTAAACCGCGCAGAATTCTTATCTCTCGCGGGATTCAACCTGTCTCTTCAGCCGATAACGCTGCGAAGTTGAGTTTATTAAAAATTGCAAAATGATATTTTGGGCTGACCTTTGCAGTATTCTCCCAATAAATAGCGCTGCTTCCATTACCGGCCCTAGCACTAACATTCACTCTTCCCTTCTTCTTCGACTTGCATTCTCTCTTTTGCTTTTACTACCGCTAGCGTCTTGAGTCTGTCTAATTTTATGGTTTTAACATGTAAAGTTTTCTGTTAAAAATACTCTTGCATCCGCAGATATCTTTGAATCCTTTTACGGCACAGATTTCAATGTTTCTCATGAGGTCTCGGATTACACAAAGAATAAGTTCCTCAGGCAGGGTTTAAGTGATTGGGTGGACAGATTGATTTGATAATTGGAAAGTTTTGATCGATGAAAACATATCGATTCGATAAAAAATCCTTATGAGTTATGAAGGAAATTTTGAAGAGCTAGCAAGATATCGGTTCGGAATCCTATCACGTGATTGTTTTCATAGCATTTAATATTACTTGTCGACGAAATTGCTCAGCGATTTGATTTTTTTTTATAGATTAATTAGCTTTAAAGTTTAGTTATGAAGGAGAAATGAATAAATCATTAAATAAAAGAATATGGGACACCCAGTAAAACACGAATGTCCGGTCTAGATCACAACTGTATTAAAAGAAAGTTGTGGCATTGGAATTTGTGGAGACAAGGCTTTAGTTTCACTTTAAAGTTGAAGGTTTCAAGGTAAGATCTAAGCTGGTTTTCCATCAAATTTCCCACCGTGGGAGTTGCTGATTATCCATGAAACTTTTTTTTTTTTTTTAGATCATAAAGTTATTTTGTGTAGAGGAAGTGAAAAGTTCGCCATTTAGAAATCAGACCGAGCAAACTGTTTCGGGGTTGGTGCATTGAGGAAGTGAAATTCAAATTCTCTTTGTGGTATGCTAATTGGTAAAAACGACCCAGAAAGGTGAGTCACAAAAAGCTGCACGTCATGTTTTTGCTTCTAATAGAGCTCCATACAGTCACTCCAGTCACTCAGTGACAAGATCAGATCTCTCAAGTTTCCTAAGTTTAGCGCCAAGTGATATAAAAGTACACTGATCTCTGTCTTACCCGAAATTGACGCCCCTGATCTTGTCCCATACAACACGTCTCTACTGCTCATTGATAAAGGATCATGCGCGGCCGCCAAGAGCCGTTAACACTTCCACCGACCATGTTTTGAATTGTGATTATCTTTTTCTTTCGCCTTTCAGTGGATTTAACGCTTTCAACGTGGGATCGTAACTCGTAGACATGATCTTCAGGCTTCACACCATTGCCTCTGTTTTTTTTTATAGGGTTTCTGTGGTACACAATACCATTTGGTTGCTGCTAGTTTTGTTTGAGACAAACTTAAAGTAGTGGGGACCGAGGACCGAGAGCTATCCCAGTGTTTCAAGCATGACCAATTGGTATGTTTAGCGTACAAATAACAGCGGTCTAAATTGAGCGAAGCCGTTTGAGCAGTTCTAAACTACTAACAGCAAACAGCAAGCAGCACGCTTCATTGGAGGATGAGCAGTAGCACGACAAATATTTACATATTGCCCTAAAGCAAATAGATAGATGCAAAAGGGACTTTTCAATGACGGAAATATCCAATATGTCAATGCAGAAATTATTGAAAACTTTCCCCGGTCGATCTTTCTAGGCTTCAGTTTATCTTCCCAATAAAGACACGCCGGTGTCGGCAAACTGAAGCATATTCTCACGTATTAAAACAAGATCGAGTGTGGGCTGCGTCACACTTTCATCATAATTATTATACAATAATGCAGAGGTGTCACGATCATTCAATTCTTCTTCCCACCGCAGTCCAAAGTCTGTATGTAGGTAAATGACTGTACTGATGATAAGTTAAACAAAATGCTGTAATTTGGTGGCCTTTATTTTTGCAGTTCAAACTTTAAAAAAAATCATTTTTTCAGAGCAGTTGTGGAAAAACAAATTATTATTGTCGTTGGTGTTCATGGTTGTCAATATTTCTCTAGATATCTTTCTTCCATCCGCATTCCCTGTTTTTTCCTCTCCTTCCATTTAACCATTGTTTTCTCTCAATGTAAACTTCATAATGTCAACTGAGAGGACTGTGAATACTGGCGATTATCCTCGTTTTTCCCTCATAAATTTGTTTTATGTTGGTAATGTTACATGCTATCTCACATTTTAACAGTATGTCTTAATCTTTTCTCCATCCAAGTCATGCAAACCACACTAAAAGATGTTATTATGAGAAAGACGTTAAGATTTCCATGATACAAGTATGTGTGAGAGGGGAAAAAAAAAAGGGGGGGGGGGGGGTAGTGAAGCGTCATTTTGACCTTATGTTGACCCAGCCTTGTTTGCTATCTAAATAACGGACAAGCATCTGCCCAGTCTGCAAGATGTATACGTGTGTATATATTTGGGTGTTCCGCTTGCTTTAAGTATGTCGCCTAAGCTCTATCAAAGATTATTCACTATTTACTTGAAAGAGATCTGATGGACAAAAAGATGACCTACAATCAGAAAGGTTAGAACAGACCGATGCCCTATCTGTGCACACCAAATAACTTTTTGACCTCTTGTATTACTGAGCTGCACCAAAAGATTGTGCACTGCAGCTGGCTAAGGTGTTTGATATTACACCCTCTTAAAATGGCTATCAATGTGATGTAAGGTGTATAAAAAGCCTGCTCCAACAAGAACCAACAGGGGACCAGGTGCGATGGACTGGGCAAGAAAACTGGCCTTGAGTTCGGCAAAGAGTAAAAGATATGAATAATGTATTATAGGCAATGGCTATATCAAATCGCCTATGGTGAATAGTGCGGCATTTTGTTGTTTTTTTTTTTTTTTTGGTTTTTATTGATAGTCAACCACTGACAGCGCTAAAAAACCTGAAATCGAGTATTTTTATGTACACAGCAAAGAGCGATAAAAGCCCTTTGGTCTACCGAATATAGTTTACAGAAGTTTCTAGGATTCCTTCGTATTCTTAGCATAGTTACATTTCCTAAATTTTTTGGCATAATGACTCATAGCATCAAAATTTTGAGCGAAGGATTATGTATATAAAAAAAGAAAACGTCTCGTTGGAGTAAACGTACGAAACGACCATACTTGAACAGCCATTTCTCTGTTTCATCTTCTCTGCAAATTATAATTTCGGCGATTTTTTTTTGTCCATTAGTCTACATCAACGATAGATGCTCAAATTGACTAGCTGAATATTTTTTCAAATTCCAATTATGCCCTTTTACCTGGTAGCATATGAAACAATTTTTTTTCTAAATAGATTTGCCATATGTCATCACGTAGGGCGTGGTTAAAGTTGTATTGTAAAGACCACTAAAGACTGACACTGTTGTTATAATTGAAATCCAAAAATCGATGCATTGGGTAGTCAAAAGATTGTTCGTAATCCCTAATAAGCCTAGCGCTGTTTGATTTTTTATTATAATATTATAGTACTTTCTCATTTCCGTCGCCATCTTCTCTCTCTCTCTCTCTCTCTCTCTCTCTCTCTCTCTCTCTCTCTCTCTCTCTCTCTCTCTCTCTCTCTCTCTCTCTCTCTCTCTCTCTCTCTCTCTCTCTCTTTCTCTCCATTCACTCTTCCTTCATCTCCTTCTTCCTACTTTTATGTGTGACGTTTTCCTAGATCTGGTCAGGGACTTAATGGTTGGTCAGGTCTGCAGTCGGTTCAATGTGTCAAACGAGCCATTAAATCACGCCATTATGATCCTTGTTATTTCTATTTAGTGCAGGCTAAAGGAGGGCTGATGGTCCTTGTCACTGCTATACAAGCCCTGCCCTGTGGTCCTAATGGAGGTCGTTATATGATGACTAGAACCGTTACAGGGAGAGGACACAGAGAGAGAGAGAGAGAGAGAGAGACAGACAGACAGACAGACAGACAGACAGACAGACAGATAAACAGAGAGAATGGCAATAGTTCGGACGACAAAATGAGAGAAAAAGTCAGAGAGAAGAGCGTTTTAAGCTAAAGTCCATTCATTTGGAGGAGTGAAATGGTTCAAGCATTTCGAAGAAGATCATGCAGAAAACGAGCAACAAACAAAGAAAAGAAAAGTACAAACCTGTTAACCCCTCTAGTGATGCAGGTGGCAGATTAAAAAAAAAGTCACAAAAGTTTATGGAAAGGAATGAAACACTCGTCTCAAATGCATTGCTTTTTAAAATGCTAGAGTAGGCCTATGTTTAAGACTTGAGATTTGTTTTCAACAAGTCACATTTATCTTGAGAAGATTTTGATGTTGATTCTGTAGTGATTTTGAGTTTAAAAATCGGACATCAGGAAAAGTTATGTAGATGATGCTGTGATTCAAACTCTGAAGCTAGCCTTGGCGTCCTGTCGTTCGAAAAGCTTTTTGTGCTTTTTTTTCACATTACACCCAGATGTGGACATCCTGAGTGTGTATCAACTTAAGATAGGGGATAAAAGCCCATGATAGACCAGAGCCCTGTTCAGGGAATGGCTTCTCTATTTAAACCGAGATATGTTGGACCATCTCCGAATAGGTAATTTTTCTCGAAAATGCCCTCCCACTTGTATTCGCACTGAAGCTTATGTTGTATCATATTAGTATTTCAAACGTCAGTTTCTTCTATTTTTTCAATTACAGAGACTTTATCTTAGACTTTTGATATATATGCAACATCGATGCAGGACCACGAAAGAAAATTTAATCGTTTAATTTTTATAATTATGTGATCGAGATAAGTCTGGTCTTCTTATAATGCGATATCGATACTAGACCACTGAAGAAAATCTGAACATTTCATTAACGTGAACGAGATGACTGTGGTTGGTTATGCTCAGTGTGATGGAGTCAGCCAGCAACTCACAGCCCTAGCCGCATGTGAAGAACGGGACAATTCACTGCTTTATCAGGCACGAACCTGAAGCCAACCCAGCAGGTGTTTCTCGCTGGTTTGTTCACCAGGAGGGTCTTTCGTCGATTTTTCAAGCGACTTGTCTTAAAGCTCAGTTTTACGGTTTTTGAATAAGTTGGTTTCTTGAATTCAATGGTATTTGCAAATGGTCGCCCCTGGTGCTCATTAAAGCAGCTGGCCGTTTAGTCAATAGTGAGTGAACCGTAAAAACTGCGACGGACACGCATGTAATTTTGACATGTATCATAGTTATAGCTGATTTGAAGAGGGTTTATTGCTCTGAACTAGAACTAGTTAGGTACCCGAAAATATGGATATTTAAATCCCACCCAGTGCTACTTCGAAGGCTGGAGGAGAAAAAGAGACTACAGTTTCGTGTTTCAATTTTTTTCTTTGTTTTTATTATCTTTTTTTTTTTTTTTTTTTGGTAGATCTAGAAACTGAATTACTCGAAATACTTAAAACAAGCGAGACACAAAGTAAGCAATGCGTTATTGCCATCTTTAGAGAGCTGAAACCGAATAATTCACCATCGAATAGTAAGAATAATGATAATAATCAGAGAAGTTATAGGTGTTACGAACTTAAGATTAATCGTGTATATTTATTCTTAGACTTAGATATAACTGTCTGGCGGTTTGATTTTTGTTTATTTTTTTCTTCTTCGTAAATGCGAATTTTATCTTTTATAAGAACAAGAGGGGGGGGAGACAATCTGTGCCTTTTCATGCCATCTACTATAATGAAACAATAGGTCGATGTGCAGCAGCTCGCAGTCAAAAACAGGTACAACTTTCACTTGCAACAAGTTTTACCCACAGATATTATAACGGACGCCGGTCGCATAGCACTTCTCGTAAAACCCACCGGTGTATACGCGAACCTTGGCCAACTTTTCCCTCTTCTGTTGTCCTAGCGGGTGATTGGCTCAGGTATGCAGACTGGACGGCTGCGACTGATAGACGCGACCTGAACCAGACCAGTGAAGGACCACAACCACAGACAGGAGACTGGGGGACAGTAGCCTAGTGGTTCAGCTGCTGAGTCTCGGCATCAAACAGAAGGCTGACCACAGACTAGAGCAGTGGACAGTCCTGCGGACTGGGAGATAACGGTCACTCCTCACGTCTCTTAAGCTAGTTCCATCATGATGTACTGTCAAGGATTTACACCGACTCAACCAGTGGCATGTTGTTGTGGGAAACCTTCATGTTAGTGATACTGCTGCTGTATAGAAGCTTTTGTTCTAACGGCGCTTAGACATGTTTTTGTTTTGATATTTTGGATACCTGTTTCCTAGATCGTCACAGTTGGTTATTTGAATGACCCTCCCTTTGTTTGTTTTTTTTCCTTCGTCGGGATAATATCGTTTGCAAACTCTACATAGTTTGAGTGTTGTAGTCTAGAATTGAAATATATTACCTTTTTAACACTGAAACGTTATTCTGTATTTGGACTATATTATGGTTTACATGATGTCGATTTTCTAAATAATCGGGACTTTTTATACCTGAGTGCGGAAATCTTTTCTTTCGTGATTGAAACGTGTTCATAACTTAAGTGGCTGATACAGCAGGTAGTGTGTTAACTATCAAATTATGCAATGTGCATCAAGCATTCCCCTAACTCCTAGGGGTATAAAAGTCAAGTTGCATTTTTGTCCTGCTTGTTTTCTTTCCTTTGGGAAAAAAATTGACTCTCTACTTGACAAAAGCCCGCATTTTTTTTAAAAAGGCTTACAAAATTTTATAATGTCCTCTGGATTTATGGCCAAGATTGTTCAAATATTTAGTATGTTGATTGCCTCCCCAAGTATTGGATTTAATATCTCCTGACAGCATAGCAGTATAGGTGAGTTTCTTATCTCGTGCAGTTTTATTATTTTATAAAACATTCCATATCGGTTTGGAAGCACTTAAAAAGCAATCTTTTTTTCGCTGACGGTAATCTGTTAACATGAATTTATTATGCGTTGGAGATAAATGAGATTATAAATGAGTGAATGAGAGAGAGAAAAGGAGAGAAAAAAAGGGGGGGGGGGATGTAGAGAGGGGTGAAAAGAGTTAAATGGGATTCTAGAGCCCATTAACTTTAATCTACATAGATTAATATAAAATCAAAACATAATACAAGTTATTTTCTAATTGCCGCCCGTTTCCCCGAGGCATTAACAGATAGAATCTTGCTAGGCCTACCTAGCCAACGAGTTGAAAGGTGGTATATTATTATAAAAGTTAACTTCAAGACGCTATAAGTCCTTAACACTTCGACGATTTCGGATGACTTTAGCCTCTTAACATTTTCTTCGTTTTAATGAGTTAGTAGGCAAATCTTCAGGCAGCCTTTTCTTGTTTCCAAAGCTTTTGAAAAGACTTTCCATTTCTCAATGGTTTATGATCTCCCTCCTAGATCCCAATATCGTTTATTTAATGGTCTATTTCAAGATTGTCCGAAACGCGGCCTAACGGAATACTGAGAGATCTTGGAGCATTTATACAAGTGCGAGATACATGGAGGTTATTTCAACTTTTTACCGCATTACTTATTTTTTTTTTTATTCTTGTGCGACTATAAAAGATTTCTGATTGCTTTCGTTCTCTTGCATCTTTTTTTTTTTATTTTCATGTATTTTTTTTAAACCTGTCTTTACTTTTTGGGTTGTTTCCCATGTCTTGTTCAAATTAATGTTTTCCTTTTTCCTGCCTTACCACCTCTCTCTCTCTCTCTCTCTCTCTCTCTCTCTCTCTCTCTCTCTCTCTCTCTCTCTCTCTCTCTCTCTCTCTCTCTCTCTCTCTCTCTCTCTCTCTCTCTCTCTCTCTCTCTCTCGCTCTCTCTCTCACACACACACACCACACACACACATTTTTTATCTCTTCCTCTTCTCCCTTTTCTCCTTCACGAAAAGTGAGCCTTTTCTTCCTGTAACGTTAATAGAATTTCGCTTCTTCATTGCCGGGGCGATGAATTTTTTTTTCATGTGATGTACAATTCAGTTTTGCACCGAATGTCTCTTAACAGCAGATAACCAGGAAAAAAGTTGTGCGGTATAAAAATAAGTATGTATTAATCTGTCTTGGCATGTTTGGTGATGGAATTTGAAAAGCTTTTGACTCTCTCATTCTTTGCCCCATTATTGGTGACAGTATTGACACTGTTTACCCTTGTGCCATCCAACTATTTACATATTATGTGCCATCCAAATTAGGCATTGGGTCGGTTTTTAAGTTTGACAATGAAAGCTGTGAATCTAGGCTAGACATTATTCATGCCGTGCGTGTTTCCACCCCCTCCCCCTAATTCTTGGAATGTTTGTATCTGTGTGTGTGTGTGACTGAATGACTGAGCAAGAATGGTAGTCCTCGCAATAAAAAAGCAAGAAAGCTGTTGGCTAATGTTCTGACGATGACCCACATTCCGATACACTCCACTGACCACAAGACAGTTATGGGCTTCCATCTGACAGAAGTCACTTTCTGTAATTGTGGTAGCGTGCCTTTTTCTTTCTTTTTTTTTTTTTTTCTTTTTCTTTTTGATATCTTTTTCTCGCGTTTCCTGTCATTGCCGTGAATGAGTAAATGTTCGGTTTTTATTTTGAACGATATGTATTCGTTAAAGTGACAAATTTAATCTAGTGGCATTCCACCATTTTCAGCTAAGGAAAGATAAACCAAAGAAGCTTGTTTCATATATAAAAATCTAACCGAAAAATTCGATAAGGACTTAAAGGCAAGAATTATTAAAAAAAAAAAAAAAAAAAAAAAACACCGTGAAAGTAAATAGAGAAAAATCCAGATAGGAATTTGTGTAGAGAGTGATGAGTATAAAGTTTTTTTTTCAAAAGTAAACATTAATGACGAAGATTGACATAAATCAATCAAGTAGACGCGTTTTGATAAGTCATAAAAATTCATGTTAACTCCAACATAATTAAGAAGAAAAGGTCTTAAATGAGAAAAACAAACAGTGCATAAAATGCCAAAGTAGGGAGACTCCATCTTCTGACTAAATGAACAGTTTGTCCTCCAGAGGTACAGACGATAATCAATCAAGCCCTATAGAGAGGAGTTTATGTGTCTTTAATTATCTTGTCTATATTTAGAGGACTGCTTTTTGTGGCCCTTTCGCCGCGAAGGATGAACTAGGAGAGAAGATCACAGCATCTCGACTTATTGGTCTACCTTGAATTATTTTTAGCGTGATCGGGGTCGGGGAGTCTGTTTAGATAATTAATCACGGTAGGTAAAGCTTAAAACCTTTGTCATGGCAAGTAGGTTGGCCACTAGATTTTTTCAGTTTCCCTGCCAGTCACTAAGTCATTCCACAGTATTTTAAATTTTACATGAAAAGCTTCACTGATAAATATCCAAGGATTATTATTTTATTATTAACTTACAATAAAAAAGAGAAAAGTAAAATTTAATGTTAATGGAAAGTATTGTTTACAAAACATGTTTGTGAAAAATGTCACTGTTAGTATTTGGAGAGAGAGAGAGAGAGAGAGAGAGAGAGAGAGAGAGAGAGAGAGAGAGAGAGAGAGAGAGAGAGAGAGAGACTCACATGAACAGTTGCCGATCAATACTAGGCAAGATAATTATATTAATGAATTGACGATCGTTTAGTCTTATTGCGAAATCAATGTTAAGGTAAACAAAATCATTTAGTGTCTGGAAACGAATAAACCTGGATGTATGGTGCTCCTTCCCACTGCACTATGAATTCAAATCGTAGAAATGTGTGAGGCTTTAGGACAAGTTAGGTTCCTGTCAATAATTAGCATCAGAGTGACAGGTTATCGTCCCTTGGTTCTATTATTAGTTGAAGCAGGTGATACTGGACTGTTCACTCCTTAAGTAGCCGCGCTGTCCATGCAGGGGGTCTCCACCGTCCACCCTCGGCCGCAGAGTCCAAGACCACTGGCCACTTCTCAGCCCTCTCTTGAGAGGCAGTCCTTTATTGATCTTCTCATAGCAACACACGAAGCTCTGTGGCTGTTTCATGGAAGTTATCACCGACTGATAGGGCAGTGTGTCGGTTTTGACAACTTTCGCAGTCTGGCTACAAGAAATCCTCAGTTGTCGCCAGCAAAGACCGCACCAAAAGCGCCAGTAATCTGCCTCGTAAGCCCGACTTCTAAATGCACCATTTTCTTTCTGGTAAGTAGTTACAACATCTTACCGGCAAAGATATTATAAGGTGGCTTTATTTATTTATTTACTTTTTTTTTTTTTTTGCTTACCGGTTGCTCGATTAGGTTAGGGAATTTGATGTTTTTCTGGAAACCAGGTCAAAATGGAAATGAAGACATTTTAGTGCGTCCTTCAAAAGTGACGTTGCAGTTGTTTTCCTCAGATAAAATAATGCTAAGGAATCTTGTAAGATAACGTGTGACCGGCAAAGGTGGTTGTCAGTTATGAAGTCTTATGATCAGATAACATTTTTGTCCATACCTTTCTGGCCAGCAGGTGTCCCGTGTTGACCACCCAAATAGAGTGTCGGTCGGGGCAGACTATTTGGTATCAACAGGTCCACCCTAAGATAACAGTTTCATCACTGCTCTTTGTAAAGTCACGAGCAGCTTTCTGTGGCTATCAGAAAGGCCGTCTTTCACTATTTGTGGGAAGCAAGCAAGCACATGTTTGAGAGACCAACAAGGTATTAGATATCTTGTGAGAATAATGATGTCTATAGTCAGGTATAACGTGTTATTTCTCCTATGTCCTGATCATTGTATAGTTTGACACTAGACCTTTTATTTGATATGAGAGTTTCATGTTTGGAATCGATGGTTTCGAAAGAGTGATATTCTGTAAAGGGCAAGGAATGATTCCAAAACTTGTTTCCCACTTTCTTTTAAACGAAATTTGATTTTAATATGAACGTGGTATGTGCATCTGCAAATAAAACGAACGTATTAACATAAGAGAACCCCTGTCACATCAAAGATACAGGTTCCTTTGTTGATATTGAAGCGGATGATCCATTTTATTTTACTTCTAAGAAAAAAGAGAAAAAAGGCACACTTGACTATTTGGCGCCGAACGCAAATGGCCTTACTAGGACTATTCTGAGTGCAAAGAAAATTGATATTCGTAACTGAGCCGTGTAAAGCCTTTTTAAAGTAAATAAAATACAAAAAGATGAGAGTAAACAAATTTAAAATAAGCCTACTCTCCAATCCTTAGTGATCAGAAAACTATGCATGGTGTAGCGTACCAAAGTGACAGTGACGGATCACCTGCAAAGCCTCAGAGATGAATTTCGATCAGAATTGTGGGGACGAAGCGGGGTTGGACAGAAATCCGCTTTCTTTGCGATGGTTTACGTGTCTCCTAGGTTTGTCGTTGAAACAGTTATGCGGAGACGGGAAAAAATTTCGAGTGTGAAAGTCTTTATACTTGAAGGACGTGTTTCCGGACTTAACGTTTTTATGTATGCATGCATGGAGGCATTATGTTGTGATGGCTTTTTTTTCTCTTCTCGTTAAAAACGAACTTGCAGTGTTGTGAAAACTGGTACATCGGCAGAGACAGACAAAAAGTTACTGATCTTACCAAAAGCTTGGTCCAGTTATGTGTAGAATACCATCAATTCATTTACATGTAGTTTGATTCTAGATCTTTTTAGGTACACGACTTTAATGGAGAGTGTGTGAAATCCAAACGATTATGTGAAATGAGCGAAACAGGCTTTATTAAATTTGATCTTTGGACAATTTATTCTAAATCATTTTAATGAGCGATAACTCTTGAAGTCACTTTACCCAGGTAATACGACTACGAAGCAAATACTGTCAATTCAGGAAGGCGGTATAGAGTTGTATCCCCTTCGTAGCTTCGCTAAATATCAGGTAACGGTGCGTTGTTTTTTGTTGAAGGATCTGGTCAATTTTCGTTTCTGTCTATAAAAGCCTTTTGCCTCTCTTCCCTGAACTTTCAACAAGTAACCAAACCGTTACCCTTTTCCCCTGTTTTCTTTCTTTTCCAGTCGTTCTAAAATCTCTATAAAAACCGAGGTGAACAAAACGAAAAAGAAGCTACAGTGAACTGCTTTCTGGCCAGTAATCAGTAATGTGGGGGGGGGGAAGACAGTGTGGGACAGAGAAGGAAGGATAAGTGATGATCCTCTCTGGATTAGGGTCATGGCATCTTATTACGGCCTTGCTTCATGCCTCCATGACTGCTGGTCGCTAGAGATTACTTTCACATTAAAGCTTATGTTTGCCTTTACTGCTCTTCTGCACCAAATGTCGCTTTTTCTTAATTTTTTTTTCCTTTGTCTCTATCAAATCCTTTTTTTTTTTTTCGGAACTAAAAAGAATTCTTGCATTTTATTTTGCCCTTTTCTTTACCTTTGCATACTGAATCGTTGCGTTTCTGTATCCAGATTATTATTTTCTGTAATCATAAGTTATTGTTTTTTGTGCGGCTGCCTCTGTCTGCCCCCCCCCCCTCTCTCTCTCTCTCTCTCTCTCTCTCTCTCTCTCTCTCTCTCTCTCTCTCTCTCTCTCTCTCTCTCTCTCTTCTATCTCTCTCCCTCACTTTCTTCTGCCTGCCTCTCTCTCCCCCCTCTCCCTCCCTCTCTTAACCTCCTCCTCTATACCATCCTTCATCACCTCCTTTTTTTTTCTTTCCCCATGCCAAAAGAGCTATAAGTAACATTTATTCAATGTCTTCTTGCCTGTCGCCATTTATTTTGACTAAATAAGTTCCTTCATGACATGTCATTTTTAACAACTGATAAATCGCAGCCGTTTGGCAAGTCCCTCCATATGCCCATTATCTCCCAATGATAATTCCTCTTTCGTGATTGCAGATGATGCAATCTTTGCAGTCGCTCCCACAGGTTATAACTGTCTTACTGCACGTTCAAGATTTATTTATGTTCATGTCACAGTGTGCTTTCATAGCCGCTGTCGAAACTCGCCGTTATCACGGTGTTGTGAGCTCACAACTAAATCTAGGGTTATATGTCTCGAAACCAGATATTGCTACAAATATGACCTAAATGGGCACCTTTTTGAAAATTGCTTTTTTTCTACACATCGTTATATCTTGTAATGGGTATCATTCAAATGGTGGAATAAAAAATCTTTGAGAAAAATCACGAGTACTTTTTCTCTGCTCACAATTTTACTCTATTTGTGGTATCTTGGCGACGATGCAACCGAAAGCACCCTCGATTATTTTGGCCGTTGCACATACGCTTACCGAAGAAATAATGCACTGAACGCGCAAATGGTGGCGAATGGTCAGACTCTAATGGACCCGATCCCTATCATGGAATGGTGACCCGCTTAGGGATATAACCTCTGAGACCTCCTTAATTTCAGTCCAACGCTCTACCGACCTCAACGCCTTCTCCAAATCATGTGAACTTTTAAAACCCACGCATCTAGCTATTTTTCCCCCCCTGTTAAGTTATACAACGGAGGGGAATTTGAAATAAACGTCGCCATTATTTTATCAACGCGTCGACCACGACTCCCATACATACTCACCTCAACGCGGTTTCTTTACTCTTTCTTCCTCTGGGCCTTATCAAAGTGATGACTTAATCCCATAGTGATGTTGATGTTTGGTCAATCTTTATTGATCTCACCCGCACTTTTTGCCTTTCGCCGTTCCCAGCTTAGTGAAGGTGTTGGAGAAAGTTAATAATACTCAAAGCTTTGTTTGCATCATTATCATGGTGTAATGAATTTAAAAAAGCCCGTGTTGTGAGGTTTTCCTTCGCTTCATGAATAAGGCATAAGCCTTTGTTTGTTTAAATTCATCACACCCATGGACTAATAATGTGGGTGTTTACCAAACAATTAATTGGTAGATCTGCTCTATTTGTGGAAAAGACATAATTATAATTTCTAAAGTCAATGTTTAAGAGTATTATAATAATTATGGTTTGTACACGTTATTGCAATGACTATAATCAAAAACGTTTTGCAAGTAAGCTTCTTTATTTTCCGTTGTCGTTATCAGGTATCATAGTTGAGATAAATCAAACAATGATGTTGCCGTTGTGCCCGTATTATTGTGTGTTGTAACACCTATACTTTGCTCTGGTTGTAGTGGCGAAACATTAATTTTGTTTACTTTAACATTATTTTTTTACCCCTTATATGTCCACGAGTGGGTTCTCTTCTGCCTTGAATCTTTGTCTACGGTTTTTGTGATTCCCACACTCAGTGGTCGGTAAAATAAGCACCTTTGGTTTCCCCATCCCCAGCTCAATGAAGAGACTGTCCCTGGGTCAATATTGCCCTAGTTTCGGGGTCTGTTGCCATAGTTTAGTAGTGTCATCGGTGTGTAACATTTGAAGATCAATTTGGAGCACTGCATGTCTGGAGGCAAAATTATTACCGATGCAGTATAGTAGAGCCACTCTTCCCTCCCTCCTCCCTCGCTACCCCCTTCTCTGTCTGTCTGTCTGTCTCTGTCTGTCTCTCTCTCTCTCTCTCTCTCTCTCTCTCTCTCTCTCTCTCTCTCTCTCTCTCTCTCTCTCTCTCTCTCTCTCTCTTATTTATATTTTCATTCCAAATAACATTCTCTATTTTTAAAATTCTTATACTGTTATGGCGCCTTTTCGGAACGAGATCTAACTGCATTTTGCCCTTTTATTTTGTTTATTACTTTAATATCATTGGTTTTGTTGAATTCAAAAAATAATTAGGCTTCTTTTAATGAAAAAAAAAAAAAAATCAGCACAGGGCTATTCATCGCTGATTTTACTTCTTTAAATCACCATTGTTGAGAAATTTGAATGAGAAAAGAAGTGAAGTGACAATTTATGTATAGCCTATTCTGTCTCTTTAGAAAGGAGAGAAAGCGCGCATTTATGAGGTAATTTCAGGTTTGAACAGCTTAGAAGCCCAGATTAGGAGATTTTCCTTTGGTCGTGTAATGTGACCGTGTCATAAGTTCAAAACTGTTTTTGTAACCGTGTTCCTGCTGGTTTATTGCTTGTCGTCCCGTTGGGAATCCGTGACTGGAGAAATTAGAACGTGTATGGGTGTGTATGAGTGGTCAAAGTGACCTGCAGGAAAAGCTAGCTGAATGGACAAAACACCGCCAACCTGGTGGCCGGTGGACCCAGGAAGGTGTGAACCGTTAGACTCGACGTATGAGCCCCCTACAGGCCCAGCACGAAATCTGATTTGTCGTGTTGATGGTCTCAGTTCGGGGCTGATGGCAACCTTTTGTTTTCTACCTCTTCTTTTTTTTTATTATGTGAGGTTAACCGCATAGCTATAAGATCTAGCCGAGATAAACAGTCTAGTCTTTATCGTTTTTTTTCTTTTCATAAGAATTTTATCGGGTGGGCTGCCAGATGATAACCTCGTGTTTACAATCATGTAGCAAACAGTCATTGATGTAACGTTTTTGCATTGTGGAATCTAACGGTTAATGACGTGTTGACCTGCGATTGACCTCTTTGATAAGTTCAAGCGGGTCGCAGGAAAGAGGTTTTGATGGGCAGCGCTTGTTCTCGTATTTTTGAAGTGGCGCAGGTTAGGTTTCGATCGAGACTTGTAGGTTTGCCGAAATGAAGCTTTAACGATTAGAAAATACAGATATATAGGTAGAAAGGGAGAAAGAGAACAGACGAATAGACAGGCAGACAGAGGGACAGACAGATAGATAGATAGATAGATAGATAGATAGATAGATAGATAGATAGATAGATAGATAGATAGATAGATAGATAGATAGATAGATAGATAGATAAGCAGATTCCGTCTGAACAAGGGAATGAAAATGTTTAACTCCATAAAATTAATAACATCGTGGTGGCTTGAGTTGCTTTGGAAAGTTGAAGTTCGTTAATTTTTATTCAACATTTTCAGTACATAAACGTGTAAACTCGCATTCCAGGTTCATTGACATGACGTAGATGTCCCGTCCATTTGAACCGATTGAACAGCTGTTGCCCCCGTAGCTATTATGTCCACATTAATATTATTCCCGTAAATCGTGCACACTGTGTAGTATACGTTCAGCCTGATCATCATAGACTAACTAGAGGCTCAGAGAGCGTCATGGATCGCCCTAATTCGGTTGTTTGATCTGTCCATGCACATTTGATGAGGGTATTGATCCGATGTGAAGGACGCTCAATAGATAAAGAGCATACCAGTGTTACAACTTACTAATGAAAACACGGGCTAAAAACCCATTGCTTTTAAATGTCGACAGTTCTCTAGATCATCTCCGCGTTTATTTACTTTTTTTTTCTCTTTCTATTTTTCTTTCTCTCTTTTTCCATATTGTTATGAACCGTGATGACATTCTATTTTTACCATGCTGTACCTATAACACCAGTTCTGTGGTATGCATAATTAATGAAGCACCTCTTTTTATTTTCGCCGAAGTCCTCATTGAATATATTTATTCAGTTATAAATATGTCACTGACAATCCGGGAAATGGTTTAAGCAGAGGTCTCAAACAAACAAGAAAGTGTAAATACTTGTATAAAGATAATATAAAACATGAGCACTGGCAGCATCCGAATCGTAAAGGCTTTACGTTATAGCTCTAACGAATCGATAATCTTTTACCACTGTAAGCAGTTCTATACCAAGAGATGATTATGATGATGACGATAATGGTTTACTGCTAATGGCTCTCTGCGAGAACAGCTAAGAAGGCTTAACCGCAGGAACCAACACATTTGAAATGGCTGGATTTGCAAGAACTGTTTTTTTTTTTTTTTACAGTCACGATTTCTTTACAGACCTATTTGCAGAATTAATTTCAGTATGCGTTGCAATAAAATAATGTAGATATCTTGACAGACTAATTGCTTCCATCTCCAAGCTTTTGTCTGCTTTAACAGCTCGAATATGCTTCTTTTTTTTGGGCCCGACAAGCAAATTAGGATATCTAAACCGAGGTCCCCAACTCACCGTCAGTGTAAAGGATTTGAAAAGTTCAGGGCGAGCTCATATATTAGACCAATGTAAGAAAACTTTCTACTCACCCGGAGAATTTAAACCTGTTGCTTATCAATGTGAACTTAATTTTTCATTTCGTCTAGTTACACAGGTCGCGACATTTAAATTTCACACAAGGAAACGAATTGCTCCCTCTCTATCCATCACTGAAAACTAAATAAAGCCTTCAGATTTGTTGATTTGCTGGTCTGATCTCAGTAGAATTATTAGCAACTAAGCTAGCGCAGAATTATTGTTGAGGTAGGATTTAGCTCTGTGCCTAGTGTTGCAAATCTACCTCAGTAGCCTGTAAAAAGGCCTTGTCTTATTGGTAGCCCTTATTATAATTGCCATTAGTGGTAGAATGAACTAGGAAACAATTTTGATATATCAGATATCGCCCTAAATGTTTTTTCTGGTAGAGGTTCGGACAAATATGTGTAAGCCTTATTTAAAGGATTTAAACTTACAAACGTTCGAAAATGGAATGGAAGTGATAACAGAAACAATTTTGACAAATTAGAATGCATTTCAGACAGTAAAAAGGTGGATCGAACCTGCACTCCTTTTATTGCATTCATCACTTTGCCGACCTGCTAATTGACCCAATATACGTATCTTTTTATATATATATACACTTTAATTAATTCTAGAAGAAAAGAAAATACCATTTCTACTTAAAAAGAGAGTACACAGAGACAAGCTTCAACTGCCAAACTATTTAGAGTGGGGGCGTGTATTACTTGAACATTTCTTCTAGAAATTCGGAGATCAGTACTTTACAGTATTTCCTGAAGGCATTAGTTATTGTTAAGCTTATTCTGCTCATTATAACATCATTTAACTATGAATCTCTCTTCTCCGTGACACACTCATCACTTGATGATTGAGTTGTCGCATTTTCACTTTTCACCAGCAGCTTTTGACCCATGTATCTCATAAAATGAGATAAAATGAACTCCATGGCAAAGGTAATGAAATGTGTCGCATTTTTCCTGCCTCCTCATTTTTAATCCCCTTGTACCTGAGTGACAGCATCTGA
>JAWDGP010002060.1:360000-385000 GCA_033675545.1 Elysia crispata
CTAGTAATACTGATGTTCGATAGTACAATTCATATGCCTTATAAGAATAATTGAAAATAACAAAAAGGAGAAAGGAATTTAGTTTCAATTTCAACAGTATCATGTCCACAACTACAAAAGTCTATCGACCAGGAACGGGTGTCTGTATTGAGATATTCATGTCACCTAAGGGAGCGCTACCATGGATCATTTTGCACTAATGAAAATACGACCACTGTTGCCTGATTGCACTAATGTTTTCTGTTGGACAAAAAAAAATTCATCTCATAATATTTACGTCTTTAATGGAATGGACATGTTACAGACATATTATTACTTCTCTCGTAAGTATGTTGCAATTAATAGTTTGTTGAATTTTATTTTTTCAAGGGATGGAGGAAGATTAAAACGAA
Organism: Elysia crispata; assembly: GCA_033675545.1. Taxonomy (NCBI): domain Eukaryota; kingdom Metazoa; phylum Mollusca; class Gastropoda; family Plakobranchidae; genus Elysia; species Elysia crispata. Next base: position 360,393 of record JAWDGP010002060.1, read on the forward strand.
AATATTTTCTTTACTTAATGTAATGTGGAACTCTTTATAAAATAATCATTGCTTGAAACCTTGTATAAGGAGAAATGAGAGCATTTTTACGTAATTCAAAATCAAAGTAGGAAACCAGTTAGTTCTGTACCGTGTGCATGTTGGCTGTCTGTCTACTGTCAGCTACGATTTCGTTGGCGCTAAGATTGCGATCAATGTTGTATCCATTCTCTCATCACCTGGTCATGGAAAGTCCGGTTTCCATTGTGTCCAACCAACAGACACTTATCACCTCCATGACATGGAGCCTTGTTAGTAATGGTGTCAGTCGAGCTTGACCAGCGGCCAGATCCCAACTGACCAACGTTACCCAAGATAAGGCAGGTTTGGAATAATGTTACAGTAGTGGTTTTGTGATGACGTAGATTTTTATCCCCCATTCGTTTTCGTGTATAGGTAATATTTCCTCTTCGACAGCCGTCGACACATTTCATTCAGTTTCGAGGCTCTTATTGGAAACTTTATAATAAGCGGAATAAGAGATCGCAGCCTGCCGCCCCAGTAAGTGGAAAACTCTTCGCCGGAGTTTGCTCGTCCTCTCTGTAACAAATATTTTAATAGGATGGTCTATGCCCATACTGACAGAAAATTTCATATCTTAGTAAAACGCAAGGGTCGAAAATAGTAAGATAAGTTCATCGGGATTGATTGGACAGAACGACCATGGATTTGGGTGGTGGATTTAGAGATCGAGAGTAGAAAGATTATAAAGGAGTTTGTCTGAGAACTCCATTATTCACACCTTTATAAGGAGAAATTTTTGTCAAAAGGCAACTTCTGGGGGGTTTTTTTTAACATAAATTTCCCAGCTGTACGCGATGGTAAACAAGGGAGAACTCCGGCATACAGTAAAAGTTGTTGACGGCTACCGAAGTTTTTGTTCGTTTGATGGGGAAATAAATCATCAGTCCTTGCTGTGGTTATGAGGGATGTTTCAAATATAACTTCGCGACCTTGGTTGTTGACATCACAAAGTTAACTTTAAATTCATAATGTAGTGAATGACAATTTGCTTGATATTTGTCTTTGAAATCAAAGCTTTTTTTTTTAATGTTTATTTTATTTTGATAGCTAAAGTTTAGATAAATTTAAAAAATACGGGTAAAGAAAATTCTAAAGTCGCCGTGAACTTTTCGCAAAAAAAAATTGTATCTTAGTGTTAAACGCCCGTCACAACTTGCTTTCATAATACTGTCCACGACTTTTGTCAACACGTGAAAGAATGATATGAAAGCTGAGGACTTAAGCTACAATAAAGCAGGCATATTGTGTCTTTAAAATTTTCTTATCGATTAAACAGACGTCGTAGCAATTCCTAATTCAATATAATTTTAATTTATTTGACGAAGCGTGAGATTTATATGTTTTTTTTTTTGTTTCAAGACCCCTCACATTTTATGTCTTTGTGTTCTAAATTCAATGAATAAGTCTGAGAGACTTAGAACTTTAAAAGTGTCCATTGTCCCATAAGTCTGCTTCAATAGTCTTTCGCTAGAAGACATTTTTAAAGGACTGCTAACTCAATACTATTACAAAATTTCCCAACAGATGCGTGTCGGCAAATTGTTATTCTTAAAATCACGTCAACTAGTACTTACCATGTCCTTAAATGTACTTTCTTTCCATGCCCAAAGGGCAAATAAGAAAAGGGGAGCATGTATGGAATGCTGTAAATCAATAAACCTGTTCATAGCTCGAGGCTAATTAATGCGACCCGATTCTTATATTCGTTTGTGTCTAGATCTAGATCTTGATCACATTCAGAAAGTTGTTTGGATCTGAAAAAAAAAAACCAAACTTTTCCCATCCGAAAAAATAAGAAAGATGCCAAGTATTTAAGATTTTAGGCGGCCGGATTTCTTTCTTTTCTTTGGAGAACTAGCACTTCTAAGGAAGGATCGTGTAAGGAAAGCCTTCTTCACATTATTATGTCACAGCGATGGTATAACGTGTTATTATTACTAAACATCTTGCTGGTGGCTACCGTACGATTTCCCTCTCATTGCTTTTCTAACCTCAGCCAGGTGCAAACTTAGTTCTCTGGAATGCTCCACGGGAGGTCACACATCACAGGATAGCATAATAGTGTGTTTGATAGTTTCACAAGTTTTTGAAGCGAAGCTTTGGGTACAATTATTCAAAACGATAGGCATAAAATGAATGCAAATAGAAACCTTTTTGTTTCGGAATTAAGTGTCATATAATTTCAAAATTTACATTTAATTTAATTACACCATCCAAATGTTGATGATATGATGAGGGGTATTTATCCAAGATAGTTTTATTGGCCTTATTTCCTATATATATATATATATATATATATATATATATATATATATATATATATATATATATATATATATATTCGATTTGAAAGAATGTGGAAGGGGTTTAATCATTAAGGTAACTTCCATTGCCCCTATATCTACCCTTTTTATAAGTTAACGGTGGAACAGCAAACAATTATATTAAAAGACCCTTGTGACTTGTTTCCTTTTTATCTCCTTAATCCATCATTCCCTTTTTTTATCACCAATTATTAAACCTTTGAGGGATTTACCTGGCCGTTTTAAATTTACAACAGAAGCTTTTCCTTGACATATGATTTCGTCTTTAAATGATAAATCACAGACTATTATAACAGTGGCGGAAATGCAAATCAAACAGTAGATTTATAATACTACGGCTTTGGCCTTTTTTAAGCGGCTTATGACAAGATTCAAATTTGTCCCGACGTATGATCGCTATCAGGTCATTGTGACATTATCTCTGCCGTTGTTGATTTTTTTTTTGTTTTTTTTTTGTTTTTTTTTTTTATTATGTGTCTACGGGTGGTGGTGTTGAAGAAGGCGGGGGGGGGGGGGGGGGGGGGAGTGTTCAGCTTTCAACTTGTGTAACTATTTTGATCGTTCATGTTCAATGAGGCTTTAGAAGTATCAAATCAGTGGCTCGGTTAATTCGACGCAACGGCCTGGCACTGCCTTTTATCTTTTATGGTCTGCAGGCAAATGTTTTGTGTCTTTGCTTTGCATTTTTATAACCACCTCTCTCTAGGATCTGCATAGAGTGTCAGCAGCTAATAGATCTAGGGCCGATCTTGAGTGGGTGGGTCGAGCTTTTGTTGACGGTATTAACTGGATTATCAATAACAGTACCTCAGAATCTAGTGGTTTCTGTTGAGCTCAGTTTCACCGTTATGTCAGTAGACCGCAGGGAGTTGCAACCTGGTGGTATGGTTGGACCTCATCATATCGATCTGATCCAGGATTTGTGAAGAAACATCATTATTGTCCCTTTTTCTGTAGAGGTTACTATGACACTGCACTGTTGTTTTCTCTGGGTCTGAAAGGAGCAGCAGTAGAATTTCCGTGCCTCACGCAACCTAAAAGACTGGTCGGCTGAAGAAGGTGTAGGTTCAGATACAAAAGAAAAGAAAAAAAAATCTATACCGAAACCGTATCAGCAGAATATTAATTATACGAGTGCAATAAAATTTTCTAAATTCAAATTTGGAAAAAAAAAGAAAAGAAAAGTAAAAAGAAACGAGAGGACGATGGCATAATATAAAGAATTGTCTCAACCGCTCGTACTTTGATTCTCTTCAAGTTGTAACTCAGCTCTATATAAACACAATAGTAGGCCATTAATCCTAGATTAAGGCCATAAAAATTACTATATGTCAGCAAGATCGGCTAACTTATGAGGGCCTTGTCATACTCTCTATTGTAACCTTTGATAAAAAGAAGTCATTTAAAAAAGATGAAACCTCATTTACTTAAATTAATGATTATATCTGCAAAGAACGGTGTAGGATAACGTTATGCGCTCGACATACCAACCTGTGATTTTTTTAATAGCTCGAACCTTTTACAACTCAAGATTTCTTTTTTGACAATAAAGGAATGTGAGAGAATGCTAGTCAGTTAGGCAAGCCCCTCCCCTCTCCCTCCCTCTTTTGTGTCTAGCTGTTTTGTTTTAGTTTTTTATTATTATTTTAAAGTATAATTATGTACTAGATTACAGAAAGTTGCGTGCGATATTGAATAAAAAAAAAGAAGATTTAAAAAGGATCGAACCTACTCTTTTAAGAAAGGCAACAATTATTTTCTCTCTTGTAGGTTTTTATACCCACTCAAAGTATTTATGTTCTATTGTTATTCTTCCTAGCCAGATCGAGGGCTGAGAATGGCAAAGTAAAATCTCCATTGGTTTCCAAATTTTCACTGTTGCTATCCGTGCACAATAAAATTCAGAACGAGGACTTGATACCTGCCAAGTATACTTTCCATCGTTTGCCTATGGTTCTTACAATTTAATACACTTTCCCCGTCTTAAAACCTTGCATTGTTACAAATTCAAGATCATTTCTGCAGAATGCGATCTGCATAATTAAATTTTAGGTCAACCACTCCACTATTCTCTTATCCTGAATTTGCTGCGGAATAAATTTTTCTCAAGAGGGTAAGCAATTAATTGCTTGCATGTTCAAAGCAAACTTTCCGTGTATTCTCTCTACAGACATCTTTTAATCTGTTAAAATCTCTTGGATACCTCGTTCAACACGTCTTTACCCGCTACATCCTACATGTTGTAAAGATGTCTCAAGTTTTATGTATTTTCCGAATCCGGTGTTTGAAGTTCTGTTTGTTTTCACGAATCCTCGTTCTTGTAATAATTTCCGTTACGAACTGCAACAAAAGTTCAGCCCAAGCCCCAGGGGCGCTGAGTGGGCACCGTGTCATGTTGACCTCTGACGAAAAGTTCAGAAATGTCTAACACTCGTAAGAACGAACTGGAATGTGAAAGAAAGAAGAAAAAAATAGACATCCAAAATCCCTGGTGATGTCAAAGTATAGAGCTTGTTGGATGAGAGACGACCACCATGCCATGTAGACGGCGCCATGAGAAAAATCTTCGCCTCCCACACTCGAGGCGAGCTTATATCCCACTGAGCTTTCTTCTAATTCCTTGAACAAACACAAGATCCTTTGGTACAATTGAAAAACTCTAAATTCTCTCTCTCTCTCTCTCTCTCTCTCTCTCTCTCTCTCTCTCTCTCTCTCTCTCTCTCTCTCTCTCTCTCTCTCTCTCTCTCTCTCTCTCTCTCTCTCTCTCTCTCTCTCTCTCTCTCTCTCTCTCTCTCTCTCTCTCTCTCTCTCTCTCTCTCTCTTTGAAATGAAACTTTGCAGCTGAGTCAGCCGCCATAAAAAGATGCTGAGGGCAAAGAGCGCACAATACTTTTAGACCAGTTTCTCTGGGGTTGGAAATGCGCAATAAAGGATTTATTATATAATAATAATATAAATGTCTAATTAATTACTATTTCATTCACATTTCTGTTCTTTCTGAAGTATCTCCGAGTAGCAGCCTAGTCATTATTTTTCATGTCTGGCATGTCCTAAAATAAAAAAAGAGATTAATTCTCTGTAAAGGACAAATATAATAAACATTAATTTAGTTCTTATCTTTACATTAATTGTATGGAGAAAGGTGTCGTCCTCTGTTCCAGTTGTTTTTGCAGTTCGCGTCATGCCAAACGAAAACCTTTCTCCTTGGGCCTGATTTCACCGTTTCATGATAGGCTCGATCAATCAACAAACAATGTTCCTCCCTAAATGGACTGTGAACATAATGAAATAAAAACATTGCTCTATCGCCATGTCGTGTGTTTGCTGCTGATAACTGATATTTCTCGCGGCTCAGGCTATTTGAAGATTTGTTCTAGGCAACAGCTACAAATGAATAACTCTATAATAGGGTATGACGAGCTGATTAAAAAACCCAATAATTAATGTTCTCTTCCCATCCCCTGCTCCCTCACATCCTCATAAAAATATCGACATTTTAGAAAATTATGAATATTGTGCTCGTATCATTAAACGCACCTTTGTCCTGTTATCGTTAACTTAAATGTTGCATAAAAATCGAGATCACAGCTTGTGAAAAAAATTATGGGAAAGGAAGTAAAGTACCGATTGATTAGAATAACAAGTCGACCAACAACCAACCAGCCAACCAGTCAAGCATTCGATTGACGAACCAATCAAGCAATTATAAATTAGGCAACCACCCAGTCAATATTATTTTAAGTAACCTCTGTGCCGCTGTATTCCTTTTTCTCCCTACAGAAACGGTAAAGTACAAGGCAGTTGTCAAATTTTCAACCAGCAGACGCTGTGTATATATGCCTCATAAATGATGTGCTGATTTTAAGGGTAAATTCTCATTTAACTCCAACATACAGTCCGAATTGATATTAACATTTCTACAACTTCCTCACGTGTGTAAACGTTAAGCATACTACTCAGTGTCAGAAAGTATTTCAAGCTATGGTGACTTTCCTCATGTGATTGCTGTGCATTGAGTATTTCTTTGCCCTACATACATAAAAATATTTGAATAGAAAATTAGACATACATACCGGTAGGCGGAAAGACGTCATAAATATAGGCATTAGGGACACGATTACACAGTGTTAGCCGGACGTCATAAATTCAGGTATTAGGGCGACCATTACACAATGTTAGCGTTTTCCCTCTTGAGTTGCCTAAGTATGAGGTTCAACCGGCTGGCCTGTTAAACTCAAATGACGTGCATGTATCGTTTTGAAGATTTGTTGACATGAAGAATGTGTCCTGCGCGCAAAATAAGGGGCCAACAACAGGGCTACCATGTGCGGAGTAGACAAGGGCGAGGTGTCCTGGTATTTATCAGGGTTCTGTCCATTCATGACTTCTTATACCTTGCAAAATTACGTCTGACTTTAGAGAAGGCGAGACTGCAGTAAAATTATTTAGACATCAGTTGGAAGAACGGTCGTTTGAGTGTCTTTACCATGTCCGTCGTGTAGCTAAGAAGAATTAATGCTTTCTGCTAAATGTTTTTGAATCTGTGCTTCACAATACAAAATCCATAGCGTTGATCAAGATATAGCAAAAAAAATTATTCATGTTTCATTCATAACTATACACAACGCTTCATCCAAGATGGAATCTGTAACTTTTTATTGTGGGCTGTAAATTTTTGCTATCTGCTCGGATTAGGTCGGTATACACATTAAATACATTTTTACTTTTATCACCCTTTTCCCTGTTCGCTACGTCTTCCTCCTTAACGCCATTCTGCTTGTCGCCCAGGGCTGTCCTCGTAAACTTATCAAAAGTGGCCCATGATCAACTATCACGATTAATGTTGAACCTCTTTTTTAATGCATTTTAAAATCAAATATTTTGTACCCCCCTCCCTATTGACAATTGGGAAACATGGAAAATAGGATTACTTAGAAGTTACAGATGTTTCTTGATCTTTCTGATAACCCGACACTCTCTTAATTTTTCTTTCTATCTTTCTCTGGTCGCGATGTCTTTTTATCAATTAGCTTTTTCTTTTGTTTTTGGATTTCATTCTAGATCAGCTTATTTATTTGCCTGCATCTCTACACCCCCATCAGTATCTGCCTGACTCTCTCTCTCTCTCTCTCTCTCTCTCTCTCTCTCTCTCTCTCTCTCTCTCTCTCTCTCTCTCTCTCTCTTCTCTTCTCTTCTCTTCTCTTCTCTTCTCTCTACCTATCTATCTATCTATTTATCTACCAATCTATTTATGTACTTGTCTACCTGTCTACTTTTGTCTGCCCATGTCCATCTATATTTTGCTCCCGATGTCAATCACGCATTAAGCTTGGACCCTCTCTCTTCCCCCTTCATTCCACACCCCTTTTCTATGAACTCTCTAACTCTTTATCTGTTAATCTATTCTCTATTTTTTATTATCTTTTGAGTTATTTTTCCGCACCCTCAGCCTTGTCATCCTCTGAAATTCGCATCTCCCTAAGCGAAACGCATTCTTCTGTGCTCATTTACTTGACACATGACGTAAGTCAGACATAGCACAGGCCTTCTTACTGCGCCCCTAACCATCCATCTCCAATACGAACCTCTTGTTTTTTCGTTTTTTTGCCCTCGGTTTCTAGGACTTCTAATCCTTTAACAAGCTGTCAGTGGGGGAGGAATTTTTGCCTCCGGTAACAAAACCAGTGACACGGTGATACTTGAAGCTTAGAGGATGATATTAATAGGTCTGATGTAAAAATGACAAAAATAGACCGTAATGGGTCAGAGTTGGTGCTGGGGGGAAGGGGTGGGGGAGAGCAAACAATACTGTCTGAGTTGCATCCGCGGATCAGTGTACGTGCTCGAAGATTCATTTTAAGTTACTGTGTGTAAGATTAGTGGTCAAGATTATAATGCCTCGGAGAATAGGTAGCCACAAAGCTTTCTCCTTCGTCCCAAGACCAGCTAGGAAAATTAATTCGTGGTCTCGAACAATGGACGGTGTTGATCTTCGACAAGTAAAATTCTGCCCTGGTCTAGAGAGTAAAGAGACAGGCTTTATATCAAAATGAAAACAGATTATAATAACCTGATGACTGAGTAACAGAACAGTTGGTTATAAGAGCACTCGGAAATTTGAACCAATTTACTTACCCCTGTTTGAGGGGAAAAATACCATCAATGTGTAGAAATGATATAGAAAAAAAAAGAAAGAAAGAAGCGCGTCACAACTCATTAACAGTTCGAAGTGAAGCATTATTGATAAAGCAACAATCTCAGCTCAACCAACTATTTTTGCAATAGGAAAATGAAAACGATATAATATATATTCTAATTATGACCTTACATTTATAAAGATATGAATCCCACACCGTTTAATTGTCTATTTATGTTTTCTTTTAACTTTTGGTCTTAATCTGGTGAACAGTAACATCATTTTTTTTTATTTTCGTGTCCCCTTGATTATGACTCATTCAAGCGCTGAACAAGTGCACAAGGTTTGCTGTACTTACAACCTTTAATGTGCTGGGTAGTTTGGATAGGGAAGAGTCAAGTTGTTTTATATATCTTGTCATAGATGATGATCTTTCTAACTTTTGAATGCAAACAGTGCATTATGGGAAAAACTGAGAATATCAATTATTTTTTGTTATATTCTTACTGAGAATCAAAATATATGTGTATTAAATAAAAAAGATAGTTGCGTGCATAAAATCTTCAAATTGCTTTTATTTTTTTAAATAATTATCCATTGAAAGCTGCGATTGGTGGACCGTGTATACGCATAATACTTAACACTGTAATTGGTTTGTTGTTTATGAACGCTCGCATATGGCGTTTTAATTATGCCCTTAAGAAATTTTTCCCCTAAAAACATTAAATTTAAATATCTCTGCATCCAAAACTTTCGTAGACAAGTTTCAGCAGCCAGACATAATTGGAACTGGATTGAAGGAAAAAAAAAACCCAATAAATGATAGCCTAGACCTTGTAATTTGACCCAGCAAGGTGAACGTCTTACTCGCATGGTTAAACCACATCCAAACATTATTTTTCCTCGATCCAAAGATCTTGCATCGTTCTCGAGGTTTAAAGTTTTATGCGTCGAATACGCCCACGCCCCTCGAAAGAATGAAATTAAACGTCGGGGTGCGTCAATGTTATTATGTCAAATCTGACAAAAGTTCAAACATAGCTTTGGCCATTATTGTTCAACCTGCTGATGGTGTAGGAGTTTTATTAGTGCTTAATCGATCGAATCATACTGCATTATTTTTTTTTTGTATCTGTTGCTCCAGTTCTTCCCCGTCTTCTCGCACACTCACGTACACTACAAATACCTTAAATGGCCAATTGAGTGTTTTATACTCGATGGCAACACCAATTAAAGCCATGGACAAAAATGGATAACAGAGTAATAATGATAATGATGATGATAATAATAATGATGATAATAATAATAATAATAATAATAATAATAATAATAATAATAATAATAATAATAATAATAATAATAATAATGATGATGATGATGATGATGATGATGATGATGATGATGATGACGACGATGACGGTGGAGGTGGTGGTGATGAAAGAAAAAAAACCAGAAGAATTAATAGCTTTCTACGAAGAGTATTTATGTATCAGTTGATTACATCCTGATTGTATTTTTGAGAATTTCGTACAATGTAAAGCTTTTTTTTTATATTACCTAGCCTTATTTCTTTATACCTGTAAAAGAACTGACCTGTGATATATGCTAATACCTTACCGTCAAGGTATAGCACGTATAATGGTATCAAGTACATTAGAACATTAATTTAAAAAATACATTTTTATTTGTCGATCAGTTACTCAATGATTGCGAACCTTAAACTTCAAAATGTTGAGATTTACTCCTTGAATATAGAATTGAGAGCTTTTGTGCGATTGTCTTTTGTTACACTTTTCCAAGAGGGATTTGAGGTCATATGTTTCAGATGGTGGTGTGTGTTGAAGGATGAAAAAATGGATGGAGGAAAGCGAACGATCTTCAAATCCACAGGGCAGCGAGCATTTTACGAAAGAGTGAAGGAGAGAGAGAGAGAGAGAGAGAGAGAGAGAGAGAGAGAGAGAGAGAGAGAGAGAGAGAGAGAGAGAGACAGACAGACAGACAGACAGACAGACAGACAGACAGACAGACAGACAAGCCTGTCAGAAACAGGAAATAAAAAGTACATATGATTTGCCTTTCAATAAAGCGAGTGTATAATGTTATGTTATGACAGACTTTATTCATCAGTTTGTGGTTTTAAATGTTGAAAAATGGAAGCTTTTGCTGTGTTTTATAAACACGACCCGCGGGCGTGTGACAGCTGCTTTTGTCGGTAGTTTCATTCAGCTGAAGAATGCTAAGATCAATATGATCTTAGGTCGTTTTTCTTCTCTATACTTTTTTTTTTTAAATCTTTCATAAATTCAATCTTTTTTGGGGGCAAGACTCTAAAGACGGGCAGTTTTACTTGCATGTCAGTAAACATGTCTGTAAGCACTGTAACTTGGTCGACAGACAGGTGGATCATGGAAAAAGCCAGCGGATTTGGCAAGAACTTTTATGACCGTGTTTGTTGAGTTTAGTAATGGCTCTTGTTGAAGAGCGGCACGCCGGGAAATATCTTTTAGCAGACCTGAACTGTCACTAAGCAGCTCCGACTGGTTCGATGGCTCTCGGTCTTCCGAAGTTCCATACCTGGCAAGGATCGGACGGCAACCTTTAGTACCAGTCCTTGTCAGTTTAGAGATGCCTCGCGTGAGAGTCCGTCGCACCACCTTTTAGCTGGAGCTAAGTCTGGGAATGCGTCGTGAGGTCACATGACCATTCTTGAAACTGCTCAGCAGAATAGAGCTCGACAGTTTGACCAGATTATTTTTGTTATCTCGCCGCATAGATCAGTCTTCAAACTCAATAGAATTTTTGAAAAAAAACATGAGTTTTGCAGACCAACACTTAGCGATATAGAAAGCGTTTGATTTATTCGGTTCCATCTTTGTTTAATCTGATGAAGGATCATTTGTCCCTAAACCAGATACTCTAAGTCAGAAGCCGGATCTGAATTTGTGATAATGATATTATTTTGAAAGTTGAAAAAATCTTGCTTTTTTATTTTTCTAAAGGAGATAAAATTCAATAAATCCTCTGTAAATTTTGATAGTTTTCATACAATTTTACTACCAAGGAACTAAGGGAATTCCAGATGCTTAATATCTACTCCTTCAAATGTGTTATGTGCTTCAAACTGTCATTTGAATGGTTGGAGTGGGTGCATGACATTCGTACGTTCACAATTGTTCGCTTTTCCTCGTTGGAAACTCAAAGGCAATTGTTAACTAAACTATTCGCCTTATGAATTCATCTTTTTCTTCTAATTCACACGAATGACCTGTAATTGTCTGTATCGTTTTTTTTTTCTCAAATCTCCCTAAAAAATGATCTATCATACTATACAAAATTGAATTTAATCCCGTAAAATTACACTTGAACTTGTGTCCTCACGTTTATTGAATTTCGTTCTCCACATGCAAATACGAGTCTTCTTTGACACGTCTTCCTCTTCTCCACATGTCTGGGAATTCGATCTTTTCTATCCCGAATTTTGGTTGTTGTTTTTTAAAATCTCCGCTAATAACTTCGTTATGAAATGTTATTTATCGTCTTAGGTTTGTTAAGTGTAATGAAAAGTTACTAGGTAACGTGTTTTCCGTTGAAAAGCCAATGTGTTGTTGTTATTCATTTCCAAAATAATATCTTTTAAAAGTTTATTTAACTTCTTTCTTGAATGCTAATTATTACATTACCTTTCTCTCCACTATTCTCTCTGCAGTGTTGGACGATTGAGCGGGCGTCGTGAGTATCCCAACACAGGCAAGCACCGGAGCAGTGTCTCCCTCGCACCTTCATCCAGAGCAGACAGGATAAACCTCACACAGTCCTCTAGTCCAGGTCAAAGACAACCAGACGTTTCCACCGGCCCGTCCCCATCTCCAGTGTGGTCAGCCAATGAACCGCGTCGCTCCTCCAGCAGCGCTATCACAGGCGCGGTCGATCTGGACACTGGTCATTCTCGGCCAGCCGACCAGAGACTGTCTGAGCAGTGGGCCGAGTCAGATGACGAGATGAACCGGAGGCGGTCTGACGGGTTCGGTCTTAGCGGTGGTGCAGCACCCCGCTACAGTGGCGGACCCGAGAAAATGCACCCCTCCCATTACTACCATAGCCAGCAACAGCAACATCATAGCCCGCTTTATCCACCACACCAACAGCAGCAACGGTATCAAAAGCAGCAACAGCAACAGCAGCAGCAGCCAAAGAAACAATCTAACCCCCAGCTCTTTTCCATGAAATCGTCTCCCAACCTCGCTCATTATGACAAGGAGGAGCGCAGGGAGTATGAGCCAGAGGGCGCCAGAGGAGTCCAGCACTCGGCTTCTTCCTCCTCTCGTCTCCATATGAGCACAGCTCGATCCAGTCCCAATATTCAGGCTGATATAAACAGCTCAACCCCTCCCCAGCAGCTACATCAGATGCACCCAGGCCATCCGCAACAGCAGGGACAAGAGCAGAAATCTCCGGATTATATTAACATCACAAAGTCCACTCCAGATCTTTTACTTTCTCGAGGAACCGGACATTTGCCGACAGGGATATATAGCCCTGGTGACACGCCGCCAATATCTTTGTCGTCCAGCCAGGCGCCTCTCTCAACGTCCCATGGATTACACCGCTACCAGGCCGATTACGAGAATTTGAGCCACCTCAGCACGCAGCCTCTGAGGAGCGAGAAGATTTCAGAGATTTCAGATATTGACGAGATCACGGGACAAGACAGTCTGCCCACTTCACCGGATCCTGGAAGGAACGTAGTCAAAGACTATAATTTACCGGATAAAAGTCGTGAAAAAGTAGCTGGCGGTGGACAGGGCGGGTCTGCTCCTGTAGGCGGTCCTCCCACTAGAGATCCGATGACCTTGAAATACATCAAGGTCAATCAGAGCCACGAAAAATATCCTTCTTGGCCAGTGACGCAATCTAGTAATGGTGCTCCTTCCGGAGATCAGGCTGCTTCTATTAATTCAAGAGCACAATCTATGACTGACCACACGAACACCAGCTCAGAGTTTCCGAAAAAGCAGCGGCTTGCGTACACTCCTGGCTTGAGGCCGCTGACTGAGAGAAACAGTCCCACAAGCGGCGCTGATGAGAACGGAAAGTCCGCACGTAACGCAAGTGATCCAGGTTTCAAAAAGTCGGAGTTCGTGTACGACCAAATCGGCCGCGTTCAGAAGCGAGGCCACGATGCCGTGGATCAGCGGTTCGAGGATTTCTACAAGAACTCGCAACCCGGTTATCCTCCACCTGCCATGGACTCCGACGGCCACATCATCGGAGACAAGGAATACTCTACTCCATCGCCACCTGAGCGTGATGCCAAAGCTGTGAGCGAGCGTGAACTGTCACAGAACCTGACTGCCTACATGAGAGGCGCAGATTCAACATCTTCACCATCTCATGTTCGGTCAGGTCAAACGTCGGACAGAGAGGCTGGTAGGAAAGCGGTGTTGCCAGCAAATCTGAATATTGTCTCCTCGGAGAGCGACTCTTTTCGTCAAGGAGTCACCATGGTAGATAGCGGCAACAGTCCCATGGAGGTTGGATCACCGTTCGCTCCTTCGAGCCGACCCCTCTCTGAACAAGTGGCCAGGCCAATATCACACTTTCAGTCGGAGAAACATAGACAATCACAAGGGTTATACAGAGATAGCTCAATGCAATCCAACATTCAGAGAGATAGGCCTAGTTCCTACACAGCCTCTCATTCTGCCCGAGAAGGTGCACACAAGCAGAGTGGCCTAAACAATAAAGGCGTTATTGTGCGCTCCACTCCATACTACAACACGAGCACACAAACTGAGATGATGCCTTACGCTATAAAAGTGTCAGACCCTCTTGCCGTTGCTTCTAGATTACGCAATGCTCAGGTTCAGGCAAGCGAGTCTTCCCTTCAGAACTCGCCCAAATCTCCAAAGCAGCAACATTTCGAGGAAAAGTCGATTCAGACCAGAACGTCCAAAGACTTTCAAGATCCAAACAATGTGGAGAAGGAGAGCGGCGACCCGCTCAAGCGATGGTTACCAGGGCGGCTGGAAGGAGATGCCGTCAGCCCCAACCAGGATAGGATGCATCAAGGGCACAGACCCGGCAGCGGTGGACGTTTCTTCAAGTATCCTTCGTCAAATACGGCGCCTAATTCAAATTATCTTTTGTTAAGCCAGCAGTCATCTCCTTTCCCAGGCATAAAAAGCATTCAAGAAAAATATGCCACAGACGACACAGAAGACTTCACCAACGCTAGCAGTGTCAACAGAATTATGACAGGTTCTGGTACTGTGGAGGATGACCATGGATCTATCAGATCAGCTTTTAGCGACAACAGTGCGTCTATTCTGAGGAAGCTCTCTGAAGAATTTTACGGAAATAGACTTGGGGGAGACAAGCAACAGCGCATGTCAGGGAATTCGAATGCCACTCATTCTTCTTCGTCATCTATATCAGCGGTCTCAGAGCAGCAGCTCCATTCTCCCAGGCTGGACGCCGCCAACGCACTTTCCCAACAGCCAGGGCTCCGCGAAGCCGAGTCCTACAACAGCGTGGTGATACACCACGATCAAACTTCTGGTCTCTTTGGCCGTGACGATTTTGGTGGATCTGTATCTAGCATGTCTGGTGACTCCACGCGGCATGACTCCTCTAACTACTCCGATGTAAGTGGAGGTAGCAACAGCGGCAGGCAGCAGCCACAGATCGTTCGTGATGCTGTTGGGGCGTCCAGAAGTAGGCGTAGCCTGGACCCCTCCTACTTCAGCCAGAAGAACCGGTTGCAGAGTCAGGATCCCCGCGTGTCAACCTCGATGGCCTCTCTGGCTGGTCAGCACAATAAGCAGTATCATCATCAAAGAGAAATGAGTGCGCCAGTGAGCTCTACATCCTCATTATCACTGTCTCAAAGTTATCAAAGTTCTCAAAGTGTTCCACTATCACCGTCCCCTCTACCTGGCTCCAACAAGCGAAGGCCGCATGATCTCTCCCTCGTTAGTGATTCCTCTGTTGTTTCTAATCCGAGAAGTTCCTCTTCTGAAGCACGAACCTCTCACAGCACATCTTTTGGTTCCAACACTACATCACCCTCTGCTATGCAGACTGGAGTACAAGCAACAACCGAGGAAGGTCAGAGCACAGCACCTGCCAACATGAGACCTTTCTCCACTTCCTCTGTCTCGAACCAAGACAATGAATCTCTGAAAAGGCTGAGCTCTCGCCGAGGATCAGACTCTGTTTTCGTGGTTGACGATGATCCCAATGATGATTATGAGTTCAATAGGAAGCCTTCTATGAGAAAAGCGTATGGTATTTATGACGAGACAGAAAGACTCATTTCCATGAGTTCTAAACCACTTGAGAAAGCAAAGAATAATTCCAATAACGGGAGTAATAACGTTGGAAATTCTTCGGATCCCTCATCTTCTGCATCTTCGTTTTCCACCCGAACTCAGAGATTTGCAGAGGGCCTGGGCCAGATCCAGGAAGAAGGTGGAGAGGACAATAAAATCGGCACAGCCAGCTCTGTTGGAAATGTGGGTCGGAAAGAGGAACGGCCTAAGAAATACCCCTGGCAGAACGAGGCGTGGCTCCGCAACCGTATAGATATACCAAAGGGAAGCAACCTAAAACGAACAACGTCCGAGCAGATAGGCGTACCCAGAGGGGAGGATCAAGGACCCGGGCGAGGGTCGTCGACAAAGCTCAAGTCAAGCCTTGACTCCGAGTCGAACACCTTTCGCAATACTGAACAGAGTTTGTCTCATGACTACGAAAACAGCCGACTGTTCCTAAGAAAGTCAGCGGGCTCAGGTTCTCAACACACCCGCACACAGTCTGAAGATCTCAACAACCCGAGCCGCGAGGCAGAGCTCAAGAGGCTGCAGGAGCAAGCCCTCCTGTCTTTCTACCATCGCAAAGCTACAGCGTCCACACCCAGTCCTGGCGAGCAGAGCAGGCACTTCCCGGGCAAGCCCGGCACCAACTCAAGTGGTCCCACCCTGGTGTCATCTCTGTCATATTCTCCAGACTCCTCCCTTTACGAGTCTATTGGCGGCAAGAGTAGTGGTGGAGTCTCACCCACCGAGTCTGTGGCTGAGATCATCTCCAAAGCCAACGAGAACCTTGCCAAGAGTGCTCAAAGAGTAGACAGCATCAGGCGGTCGAACTCCACCACAAAGCCGTACTCCAGCTCCGGCTACCATCACTCCGCGGAGTATATGGATATGGCGGCGCGGCACGACCGGATGAGGAAAGAAACGGACTGGTCACGCCTGCGCAGTTCAGGGTCTTTACGGTATAGCCCCGATAGTTCCAGTACTGACCCCCGTCGGTCGAATCGCAGCAGTTTTGCTTCCGAGAACCATTATGAGGATATCAGCATGTTCGCCAATTCGACACCCCGAGGGTCGGTGTCTGAGAGTGTGAGTATTTTTTTTTAGCAAATGTTACGTCTCTGATATTCAAAACTATTAAAAAATCTCCAATAAGAAATAGATTTTCTTGTAACTTTCTGTTGCCTTATTAAAGCACATTCCTTAGCGTTTGTAATCTTTTATTTCATCTAATACCGCTAAAAGTTCTGAAAGCCCGCATACGTACATATTGTAAGTTTTTTGTTTTGTTTTTTTTTACACTTAGGGGAAAGTTTGGTTTGGTCTTCTTCATTTCTCGACCTTTAGATTTGTCTCGGAACGCTAATCCGAACTTTAGCCTGGTGCCATTTTTGTAAATAAATATACCTCAAAAAGTCTGCAGTAGCAGTAGCAGAAACAGCAGTAGTAGTAGCAGCAGCAGCTGCTGCTGCTGCTGCTGCTGCTGCTGTTGTTGTTGTTGTTGTTGTAGCAGTAGTTATAGAAGTAGCAGTTGAGCCAGTACAAGTATAATTATTCACAAACTATTTTTCGTTTAAAACCATGTTTCTTATTCAATGAAAATTTTCTAACACGAATTTCCTTTTTTTAAACATGCAGCGCAAAAATTCTTGTTAAAATATTTTGCAGCAGCACCTTTGCATTTTTCTACAATTTCTTTTCCCCTCCCCCTTCTTTACTGTTTATTTCTGTTTTCTTTCTTCTTTTTTTTTTATCAGTATGACTTATGGTTTGTTGTGATAATTATGAAGATAGTAGGAATAATGTCGTGAGACGATCTCATCCTGATCGTGATAGATAATGAAGAAAAGAATATTATGCCTTGAAATTAAAACTACACCGTCAAGGCGAGTTAAAAGATTACCTTAAGCTATTGTTCGAGCTTAAAGTGGTACTGGTACCAAAGCAATAGTTATGTTAGGACCATTTCCACCATTAAATTGCATACCTCTCCAAAGGTATAGAACTCCGGTCTGATTATAAATAAAGAATTGCGCACAGTTACTTCCCTTCTTTTAAAATGACGTGCTCAAGCATGGAAGGCACATTCCTTAAGGCGAGTCAGTCAATGGTCATCGAATTATTGTGCATGATCTCCCTCCAAGTGAAACCAACACAGTGTGTTGTCTATATATATATTAGGGAGGGAGAGAGAGGGAGAGAGAGAGAGAGAGAGAGAGAGAGAGAGAGAGAGAGAGAGAGAGAGAGAGAGAGAGAGAGAGAGAGAGAGAGAGAGAGAGACTTTACCTTTTTTTTCTTTTTGGTACCTTAAAAAGCTATGTTCGATTTACGCAGTTAATAATTATTCTTTTAATTTTACTCTACTATGCTTCAATATAATTCAGTGGCATCCAATTTTTTTTTTAACCTTATCTAATAGAATTGTTTCATTAAAAGTAATTCAACTCATTGCGTAATTAAAATTAATGTTTATTTTGAAATTTAATAATACTGTTTGTTTGTTTTTTTCTCCCAGGTTCCTGATTCCGGGTTTTCTGGGTGAGTTGTTAAGCTCATCACTTACGGCTTTGATCATTTTAAACTTTCGTGTTTTTTTCTTCGGTCTAAATCTATCTTAACTTTTTTTTCTCTATGATTTTATTTCGATGTCACTGTCTTAGCCCGTACTCTATTTTTCTCCTATTTTTGCTGTGTAAATTTTGTTTGCCATGTTTCCGATGGGCTTGATTTGAGAAAGTTGGACAAGTATTTCTTATTGTACTGTTTTGTTGGGTTTTTTTTTTCGTTTGAATTTTGTTATGTGTGTTTCTTAAGGATTCACAGCCCGACTTGATTTTTAGATTTTGTATTCATAATTCACTGTTTCGATAATTTCATTTCTTTGCGTTTTACGGTTTGAATAAATATAATGAAAACACTGACAATGGGAGGAGATCGGAATGAGCGAGGCGGGGGATGGGTGGTGTCGAGAAACTCTGCTTTCAGAAAAACCTCAATTATCAAATTCAGACAGTTTAATTGAAATTGAATCTTTCTTTAAATGGAGAAAAAAGAAGAAGGGACCTTATACTGTACAAGTCATTGCTGACAATTGGTTCTTGATAATGATATTCTTCGCCTCTCTTTATACATCACGCCCAGTTTTGGGGCTATATCTAGAGGGAGGTGAACACATAATTCTTTTTAAACTATTGGAATAGGAACATATGTTATTGGGTATCCTGTTTGGATGAGGATTTTTTTTTTTTTTAGTTTTGTGGGTTTTTTTTTTTTCTTCTTTGTTTCGATGTTCACCTCTCAACCTGCTTCCCTCCCGTCGGAGACCTGGCAAGGTGTTTGTATACTGTCAAAACACCTCAGATTGGTGTTTGTATACTGTCAAAACACCTCAGATTGGTGTTTGTATACTGTCAAAACACCTCAGATTGGTGTTTGTATACTGTCAAAACACCTCAGATTGCTGTTTGTATACTGTCAAAACACCTCAGATGACTGTTTGTATACTGTCAAAACACCTCAGATTGCTGTTTGTATACTGTCAAAACACCTCAGATTGCTGTTTGTATACTGTCAAAACACCTCAGATTGGTGTTTGTATACTGTTAAAACACCTCAGATTGCTGTTTGTATACTGTCAAAACACCTCAGATTGCTGTTTGTATACTGTCAAAACACCTCAGATTGCTGTTTGTATACTGTCAAAACACCTCAGATTGCTGTTTGTATACTGTCAAAACACCTCAGATTGCTGTTTGTATACTGTCAAAACACCTCAGATTGCTGTTTGTATACTGTCAAAACACCTCAGATTGCTGTTTGTATACTGTCAAAACACCTCAGATTGCTGTTTGTATACTGTCAAAACACCTCAGATTGCTGGAAAGCGCTGGAAAACGCGATCGCCTGATTGCAAGCTTAGTACACCGCCTGTTGAAGTTTTTTTAATTTCCTTTTTTAGAACAGAGATAGAGAGAGTGAGAGAGAGAGAGAGAGAGAGAGAGAGAGAGAGAGAGAGAGAGAGAGAGAGAGAGAGAGAGAGAGAGAGAGAGAGAGAGACCTGCTATGTTCTGGGTTTTCAGTGCTGTTGTGGTTGTTGCGAGTCTATTTTCGGCTCCCTTACGTCTTTCCATGTTTTTGTTTTGTTTTGTTTTTTAATGAAAGGGGAAGGTGGAAGGTATACATGCGCATAACTTTTCTTTATCCTGTCTTTCTGTCTTATTGATTTTGCTTCTCAGTTATCTTCCTTTTCTCCCCCTCTCTTTGTCTGTCTGCCTCTGTCTCTGTCTGTTTGCATGTCTGTCTGTCTCTGTCTCTCTGTGTCTCTCTTTCTTTTCCTCTCTCTCACTCACTCATCTTATATAATTATGCATATATATATATATATATATATATATATATATATATATATATATATATTCTTTGTTTTTCCCCTTATCTTTAGTATTAGCGTGCAAAATCATAAAGCTCACGTGCATTAAGATTTAGCACTTTAAACTAAAATTGATCATTGTTTTACATACCTAGGTATTCACAACTTCATGTAATTGGCAATTTGGCATACTTTCGAAACCTAGACTTATTTGAAGCTTGTCTCTGCATATGACCTTTTATGGTGTACATCTAGCATTTCTCTGGAAAAAAAATTTTTGTTTTGTTTTTTTTTGTTTTTTTTTACTGTTAGTGCAAAACTTTGAAATGTCCAATTCTTTAAAGTACAGACGACGGTTGAAGTGTTTGACATTTAAACGTAATTTTAATTTGGCAAATAATTTTTGGTTTTTTTTTTTTTCGGTTGTTTTATTTTAAAAAATATTATTTATAGCATGGAATTGGCACGCATAGACAGGAATGGAGAAGCGTTCTTTCTCCAGACGGAATCTGATTTTCCTTAAGTTTCTTTTGAACATCTTACAGTGCACGATGTAGTTAAGAATCTAATTGCTGGCGCATGAATTTATAGACTTGATTTCTGGATAGTTACATTTGAGTCACATAAATATAGAAGATGCACAGTTGTTGTTTTTTTTTTTAATAACTTATATCCCTTAGATGTTACATCACTCCTTTACAAATCGACCCTGTTCTTTAGTTTCGCCACCTTGGGATCCGATTATTCGTCTTATTTAACACAGAGCTAGTTATCATTCTTTACAAGCTGCTCTACACCGGTTTCCAGCCAACAAAAAGCGTTGTAGGGTGCTTCACAAGATGAATTGTGGATAGAGCGTTCGAGCTGAACCCCTGAGGGCCTAGCGATCATGGTGAACGTGAGCGAGAGACTAGATAGCGCGAGATAAAGAGGTCTCTAGTGAGGATGTTGTCCGGGCGAGAGCAACCTCCAGCCGGTCAGTTTGACGGACACCGACAGCTTGTTTCGCTGGCTGTTATCCTTATGGGCTCCGGTCTTTTCGTACTCGTGGTCAGAGACGGATGGGTTGCTGGACAGCGCGGAGATGCCGCGCGAGGCATGCCGGAGCGTGAAACTTGAAGAGCCTCTACATCTAAGTCAAGTGAAGGGGGATGGAAAACCCGGGGGCAAGCGATAAGCAAGCACCTGCGCTATGCCCCGACTCCGCTGAGAGAAGAGAGGACAAAGCTTAGAGAGAGGAGGTGAATTTGAGGTCAATTATTGGGCAATGCATAAACAAAACAGTGTTTGTATTTTCCCCATGATTAAAAGGAGAAACAATGTGAATTGTTACCTGCCTGCGTGCTCACACCAGCGTGAGTTGAGGATGCTTGACGACAGATAATTATTGGAAACTGGTTTTAATGTGTAATTAAATAAATACGGAGCATTGCCCTGCGGCAAGTTCATTTTGAAACCTTGCTTGATTTTAATTGAACATAATTATTTGGTCTTGATGCCATTCAGAGGTTTTGATTTTGTTGGAAATTAGCCGTGAATCAATGTTTGCAATATTCATTAGAGTACTGTAAAAAGCAGTTAATGTTTCGGTCGCGTTACTTATAGTCTAAGGAAACTTTTGTGAGATTAATGACACATTTTCATATTCTAACATACAAACGGAATCTGCCGACGGTTGGGTTAATTCTAAGTAATTTAGGGTGGGTCTTACCTAGCAGAGTCAAGGCTCCCGGTCCCCTTCATTTATTTTAACCAAAACCATATTATATTAAGAGGCAAAAAAATCTACTTGATTCTAATTATGTTTGCAATGTTATTACGCTTTCTTTTCATGAACCTTTCCTTTTTTCTTCAATTATTGTGTAGTTGCTTTTTTTATTGTACATTATTTAAAATCCCTTTTCAGATGTTTTGTTCTCTTGAACTTCCACTCAATCTAGGTTTGATTTTTTTTTTTGCTTTCTGCCTGTCTGTCTGTCTGTCTGTCTGTCTGTCTCTCTCTCTCTCTCTCTCTCTCTCTCTCTCTCTCTCTCTCTCTCTCTCTCTCTCTCTCTCTCTCTCTCTCTTTCTTTCTCTCTCTCTCTGTCTCTCTCTCCCTCCCTCTTTCTGTCTCTCTCTCCTCCTTTCCCTCCTTCATCATTTCTTCTGCGGTTTGATCTCGCCCTCATTCCCTTTCACTCTCTCCCTCTCCACTATTTTCTGGTGGTTGGTTCATGGTGATTTAAACTGCTTTTGTGATGGTCGAGAGCCAAATCGCTGTTATTCTTGCTGGCAAATTATTATAGCATAAGGGAATAGACGAGAAAAAAAGGAATGAAACAGTAGAGCTCCTGGCTTCTCTTCAGGTGCGGATCATATTAGCCTCAAGGGGAAAATAATAATTTGCTAGACAAACTCAGGTTTGGGGAGCAAGGCAGGGAGGGGGTGGGAGGTGAGGGAAATAGTTCAGGTTTACTTTTTGCATACCTGAATGATCCAAGTTCCATATTTAACGTTGGTTTCCTTTTACACACCCAGAGTTCACCGAAAGAGGAAAATTAATTGGTAGATTAATAGGTAGATATAATGGGAGAGAGAGAGAGAGAGAGAGAGAGAGAGAGAGAGAGAGAGAGGGGGGGGGAGGGGAGTAAATTTAGAGAATGGAATTGTTAAACATAAATTTTACGTTTAACATCTAAAATGCTTTTTAAATCTTGTAATAAAAATTATTCCAATTTGGCTAAGAATAGCAGCTTTTTTTTAGATCATCAAAAAAAAAAAAAAAAACAAGTTGGCAAACCAAAATTATGGAGACAACACAAGGATTGGGGAAGAGGAAGAGGTGGGGGTTGCCAAAGAGGTAATGCTGAGCCGAGAGGCAGTAAGGAATTAAAGGGCGCAATTTTATTTATGCAAGTCAAGGGGTTGAGAGGCAAAGCTGAGGGCAGACAAGGAATGACTTTGGCAGGGAGCAGCTACCAGTCTAGGTCTGGATCAAGCTAGAGCTAGACTAGCCCCCCAAAAAGTCGCACTTTAGTTAGCCCAGGATCTCTCCCCTCCGGCCAGAGCTTGAAGTGTGGCTGACGTACGCAAGCTTCACTCAGACGAGGCATAATTGAGGATCCGAGAAAACGCTCTCCCCCGTTGTTTATGTTACAGGGACGGCTAAATGGCGGCAGCTCAACCCTCCATTTCCTAGACCCTGTGCGGTCTTTTCGTTGGTCAAGCCCACAGGTCCAGAACGAGCTTCTCCGCTGTCTCGAAGGAGCCAGAGCTTTTAGTCCCCCAGATCGTTGGCGGCACTGCTAGATTTCTAACCTTATGATTGTGGTCAGTGGCAATTATCAAAACAGCATTCCAAAGGATATACATGTAAGACGTGATCGACAGGTCGGCATACCCCGGCATTGTGTGGTTAATGGGGTATAACTGGATTTCTATTAATTTTTATCCACATACCAGACACTACTTGTTAGGCTATTTTATCAATTCGGAAGGCTCTGAATGGTTCATAATTTATTGTGTTCAGTGCGAACTCCAATTCTACTTTCAATTACCTTGTTAGTGATTCAACTCGTGTTAAGTAAGTTGGGTAGAGAATGCACTGAAGCAACGGTGCGTGTGCCTGTGTATTCATTTCTTGGACATGTTACGCCTGTATAGTTTCATGTTACCTGTCCGAAGTCCGTACTTTCTTCTTTATTCAATAAACCGGAAATTTAGTTCACTTGGACAGGAAAACATTTTCTTTTTTCGCGAAATCGCATGAAACGATGTAATTTTGTAATTTTGAAAAATAAAGAAAAATATTTAATAACTAGCGGAACTTTTCACTCTGAAGCCTACTTGTCTCTTTGACCTATAAATACCTCTTTTTATAATTTTTTTTCAATAACCTCTTACGAAAAGGATATTACAAGTTTGTTGATGTTGTTCAGGAAACTTTATATTAACTTTACTTTATTAACTCCTTCCTAAAACTCTTAGACTAGGTCTAGGTAACATTTTTTTTTTCGGTAAATATTGGTTGTTCCAGGTGAGCAGTCCATTCTGCTTTGATGTTATAATTAATTATTTCTCTTCCCAAAGCTGCATAGGCGTAATTTTTTTAAGAATTCTCAAAATTGAGAATGACGAGAACTTGAACTTAACTTTAACTTGTCATTTTGAATTATGCCAGGTATAAGCTCTACTTGTCCCATTTTCAAAGAATATTTTACATCAGGTGGCTCTAGTTTGCCCCCTTAATTGCTCTATTCGCACACAACGAGTCATTTATTTCCGAATTCACCTTCTATCCCCTCTTTCTATTTATCAATCTATCTCTATCTCTCCCTCTCTCTCTCTCTCTCTCTCTCTCTCTCTCTCTCTCTCTCTCTCTCTCTCTCTCTCTCTCTCTCCTTCTCTGCTCCTCTTTCCCATCT
>JAWDGP010002060.1:390000-472500 GCA_033675545.1 Elysia crispata
ATACTTAGGTACACTCAGGTGGAAGTTAAAACTATAGCAGTACGTGCAGATTTACTTAGGGACGAAAATATCGTTTGTCTGGCACAACGTGTAGAATGTCCTTGGCCAATGACGTCAAAATTTTTCTTTTTTATAATTTATAGCGTTGTTATCTCGATAAAACGGCGTGCGCTGCATCTCCCCCACCTTTGCTCTCTGCTGATGTCTGCAGTCACACACATATACTTCAGACAGGTTCCTTATAACATAACAATATTCAGAATAGAAACTTATTGACTTTATGAACCGCGCTAGGATCTTAACCTTTTCTCTGTGAAATTTTGAAACTATTAGATTGTGTCAGGAGGTTGGGTTGAGAGAAGAGATGGGAAGAGTAGGTGCCTGACATCGCATTGCTCAGACCTTGTCGCCTCCATCCTAGTTTCAGAAGGCGATAGGAAAAACCTTGACAAATATTTGCTCTGGATTTGTGAGATGTTTTCACTGGATTTCACCGTGGCTTTTCGATGAAGAGTGCTGTGTCGTCGGGAAGGGCTGCCCGTAACGGTTCTGCTGAGAGGAATTATCTACCAGAGTGTAACCAGGATAAATAGATGTAGAGAAGAGAAGTGCTGTGGGCTGTTGAGTGAAGAAATGTGATACCTTTTTTCCACCTTGAAACGAATATAGATTTTTATATAGATTATTGCTCTGTACAATTGAATTCGCAGGAAATCCCAATCGCAGTTTGTCAAAGAATCTTAACTGGAACGATAGATTTTAAACTTTTAATCAGTATTGACGATGTATCGCAACTCTCCGCTTTCAACTAATTTCAGTGTGCAGTTTCGCCGACTCTGCGTTATCGTGCAACGCTCAGCGATGTTGAGAAGTGAATCATCAATTTCGGAACAAACAAACTTGTTTTTTATCTTGAACGTTATCAAGTGGGTGGAATATAAATGAATCATTTATCCTGCTCGTAAATTTTGAGTAGATCTGCGATGCATTTTCAATTATTTATTTTAAACTGAGAGATTCTTTTAAGATTTTGCGATTACAAATAAAAAAAAATATGATTTTTTAGGCTATCACGGCTTGGGTAATTTTAATGAATATTTACTGATTATAGATATTGCCCACTGACCATTGTCTGTCAGTGAATCCTAGTTTTTTTTCCATCCTTCTTTTTATCTTCCTATCTATCTTTGTATGTATGTATGTATGTATGTATGTATCTATCTATCTATCTATCTATCTATTTATCTACCTATCCATGATAATACATCTTTCTCTCTCTCTCTCTCTCTCTCTCTCTCTCTCTCTCTCTCTCTCTCTCTATCTATCTATCTATCTATCTATCTATCTATCTATCTATCTATCTATTTCGCTTCCTCATAAAGATATAAATTATCTCCCTTTCTTAACTTCCTCTCCATTTCTCTATTCCTCTCCTGACGCTGCCTACCTCCACATCTTCTCCACTCCGCACATTTCCCTGTCAGCAGCTCTTGTAATTGCCCTTTGCTTGCTCTCATGCCAGCGCCGGTGAACTTCATATTTTAAGGTTAGACTTGGCAGTTTTCCTACCTGCACATTTTGCTACATTTCAGTGTTGCCAATGCACAGCATTTTGTTTATCATGCCTCCTTAGCTATGCATGTGGCTCTATTTAGCCCCTCTGCTGGTGTTTTTGCTAAACAATAGCTGTCTTTATTACGAAAGGAGGTATGCTTTTTCTTATCTACCACCGTTTCTCAGTTTGCCTGCCTGATTGTCTGTTTCCCTCTCCCTCTCATTATCCGGATATCTATTGATTTATCTTTTTTTTTCTTTCCACCTATCTATCTTGTCCTGTTTCTTTTCTTTACCCATTCTTTTTTCATGCGAATTCTGCCATAATACGAGGAATACCTATTCTGAATAGGAAGAAGAAAAGAAGATTGAGAAGGGAAATTGAAAACAAATACAAAGGAAGAGAAAGGGCGAAAGAGGGCAGGCAGAAAGGGACAGAGAGACAGAGAGACGGACAGAGACAAACTGACAGAGAGCACATGACATAGACAAGTGTAATGATCATACACCAAAATACGTAATGTTGGGGGGGGGGACTAAAACAACTGATTCAAACAGAAATAAGAGAATGGCAGTTTAAAGAGTGAGGTAATTTGTCTCGCTTGTGAGAGCGATGGCAGGCGAAGGCAGACAGAGAGGATTAGCCTGAAAGATAATAACAAAGGTATGACAAAGTAAAAAAAAAAAAAAAACAGTAGAGGATGCATTTGGAGTAAGGTATTAGTGAAAGCATTGCTACCGTGAAGAGTGTCGGTGGAAGCACGGCTTGGATGTCGCATCTCCTGGTGTCTAAAACAACGTTATCGGTCGCTACAGATGCCCTAAAGCTGAGGCATCGCCGTGTCTGATTTGGAAACGCAGCCCGAGAAATTGTTGGTTTCTTTGGCAGTTTATGCTCGTCAAACGTCTGTATCAACTCGAGCTAACGCGGTGGTGGCGCGTATACAAGTCGTAATGCCGTGTCTGTAGTTTGTGATCCAAGTTATCAGGAGTTCGTAAAACTGGAGTTTATTTTTCTTATGAGCATAATTTTAATGTCAATAAATGGACTAAGAGAGATAACAAGTCTTTTTTTTTTTTTTTTTGTTCCTGTGAAATTAAGTTGTAAACGTAATTCAGCTCTCCAAACATTTTTTCGAAGCGACTTTCACTTTTATTTAGAGGAGGAAAGCCTCTGAGCCTTATTTTATAATTTTCTTTAAATTGCACTTACCTAGATTTTCCATACTTATGTAGTTGAGGTCAGTCTTAAGTCTATATCTTCGGCATTAAGTTACGCAGCCTTACCTTCTGGCTCTGGAATCTCCGACCTTCTTTCATTGTTTGCAAGACAAAAGCGTGTTAATTTTGTGAGCTCTCCAAAAAAACGTGAAATTAGTTCTATTTTCGTACGAGGAAAGGGGCATCTATTCACTACCTGCGTTGGCTTTCCGTCTGTCTTCATAAAGGTTTCTAGTATCCTGATTTACTTTCAGTACACAGACGGGGGGGGGGGGGGTCCCTTTGACGTGCTTTGATTGCGTCTTTCAACCCAGATCCTATTTTGAGCAGACATTCTTTGATGGTGTTTCGCAACCAGGTCATAATGTAAGCAAAATATTTTTTTTTGTTTACCGCTGCGTATAGATTGCAATTTGAGTTGAAAACATTCTGAACAAGGTTATATTAGGAGATATGAAATCTGGCCGCATAGATGTGTGTTTCAAACATCAAGAAGGTGGCGAAGATGTAACAACGATTAAGCACGAAATAGCGGTTTGTCCAGGTGCACAGGGTACTTCAGCTGATAGGGAGTTATAGATTGGATCTTAGCCTGCCGTGCTGTTAAACTTGTGTGCGATTGAAATCAGTGTCAAGTGCACAGTTTTTCTTTCTTGAAGATGAAATAATCTCTCACATGCTTTGATATAAAATGATCTACGAGTTGTGTTTGTTGAATTAAGTTTTTTATTTCTTCAAAAGATTCGCCATTAGCGTAGGTACACGTTATATATGATGCTGAACAGATGTTTTAACTCTATATTGAAGTAAGTAATTCATACGGGAAGGTTTTATAAAAATTTATTATCAGTGCATTATGAAACGATGAATAATTGATCATATTTTGTGATTTTAGAAAACAAATTACATCTTTGGTTTTCAAGATTCTCTATTTCTACAACAAAACAGCACTATTATCTTATAAAATAAAACATGTGTGTGATGTACTAGCTAGAGAAACGTGACATTTGAAACATCCCTTCTATATTGTATATTTCATACGTGCATCTTGTGAGTCTTTCGCACATTCATGGATAGTAAGGAAGTAGTGAACAGTTAGCTGTTGCACCGAAAAATCGCAGTTTCCACATCATAATATTTACGACAGCTGCCTCAACAACAAAAGAGCTGCGAGTGATTTCTGATGGATGGATGTAGCCCTGTCCACCATGAATTACCGCGCAGACAGAGTGGTAAGCCAGTCGGCCGCGTCAGCCGTAGTCTACGATGAGCGGCTTCAGCAGCAGCAACCACCATACTACCACGGCGGCAGGTACAACCAGGGTCGCTCGGTCCCTCTCGAGCACCATTCCCAGCAGCTGCAACGACACCACAGCTATCATCACGCTCAGAATCATCACAAATCACCTAGTCAGCAGCAGTTGCAACATCAGCACCACCTCCACCACCACCAACAACAGCAACAACAACAACAACAACAGCAGCAGCAACATCATCAACAACAGCAGCAGCAGCAGCAACAACAACAACAACAGTTAAAGCAGCAACAGCTCTACGAGCAGCATATACGAGCTCGACAACAACAGCACCGGTTAGAGAATCAGAAACATCAGCAGCAGCAACAGCAAGAGCAAAGTTTACTCGATTTGAAAAAGCAGCTGCGCCGCACTAGCCAGGATAATCATCCTCAGCAACAACTACAGCAACAACACCAACAACAATTACACAATCATGGCCAACACTTTGAATACCCATTTTCAAATACACAGTCTTTCCTATATCAAACGTCTTCACTGCCTCATCTACACACTAGACAGAAAAATCACATATCTCCACCATCATCACCACAACACCACCATCAACATCAGTATCAGCAACAGCACGAGGAACAGAAAAAACAACCGCAGCGGCGTCACACTCAGCACGCCTACGCTCAGCTCTACAGTAAGTCTCAGCATCATATTGAGCTTCAATGGACAGGTCGGCCTGGACCCTTTGACGCCAACGATTTCACCACACCAGCAACAACTACTCCTAGTCCCACAGCCACCACCAGCTCTTCCAGAACCCTCTTAGTGGGAACAGCTGATAGCTCTCCAGTCCACCGCTCAGTAGCCATGGTTTACCCATTTCAGTAAGCATATAATTTTTTTAAGTTATGTTTAATTTTTCTTTTCTTTTCAGGATTTCTTTTACGACGACTATGACGATGATGTTATTTATGATGATGAGACAGATGGTTATAATGATAATCATGATTATGATGAAGCGGTAATGGTGGTGATGATAGTAGCGAGCTTTCAACTTGTTTGATGATACGCAGCAATTGTACATTATGACAATGCTGAACACGCTGCATGTTTTTTGTTTTTTGGTTTTTTTTCTCAAAATTGTTCAACGTCCCATAAATCTCTCGTAAAAAATATGTGTCATTCCATTACCTTCACTGAGCAAAAGTAATTTTTAAAATAGGTTACTTTCATAGCTTTGCCTTTTTGACATTACAAGATTTGAATAATTTTTGTGCGATCAAAATATTACATATTATTGAAACCTCTTTATATACATGTATTATTATAATGTTTCTAGCGAGAGAAATTAATGGTCGAGTGCACGAATTCCTAGCTGTATATAGAATCTACATATGACTTTTCATTAGTAGCAGCTACGCCTGATATGACCGGCAAAGGAAACACACTCAACTATGGTCTACAGAGGTGATTGTAGTGCTGGCCACAGACTCCTGTTACCTTCGCCAAGGTGCAAAGGGTCGGCTGCAAAAACATTGGTTTTGGCTGATCGCCGCTTTCTTGGTTTCTTTAGAAATAATAATTACAGTGCTCTTTAGAGAGAGAGAGTGGCTTCTTCGTCTTCTTCTTCCTTTTCTTCTTCACTTTCTCGACTTCTTCTTCTCTTTCTCTCTCTCTCTATCTCTCTCTCACTCTCTCTCTCTCTCTCTCTCTCTCTCTCTCTCTCTCTCTCTCTCTCTCTCTCTCTCTCTCTCTCTCTCTCTATCTCTCTTTTATCAGATCTATATCCGTGTTGTAGGCGACAACTGTAACAAAAATGTCAAAGATGTCCCCAAGTAAGGATTGAACAGTTAAGTTCTTAAGTTGAAATGCTTTCATAATTTGTTGAGCTGATACAAATTGATTAAGTTGTAGAACACTTGACTCTCTGCACGTTAGTTATGTCCTTCATTGATTTCTGCATTCCTACTTTGCTTTGATCTCTGATCTTTACCGCTTTCTATTATTATTTTTTTTTTGGGGTCAGTGCCACCGGGTCAAATCCTACAGGTTACACACAAACACACAAAAAATGATCGAGAAAGAAAAGAAGCGGCAATAAACCTGGGATTCATTCTCTATTTATCGGTGTCTCGAACCGCAGAACTAAGGTCAAACATGATGTGGTAACCGTAATAGATGTCTGGTATGTCTGTGACCTAAAAAACAGAAAGCCATAAAGTGTCCACAATCGGTATCCCGTTGCATTCCAAACCGGTTTGTGCGTTCCAAACAGATGGCTTCATGTTTTTGAGTTATTTTTCTAGATCTACTCTTGTCTCACTTAGGGGATCATTATATTTTTTTGTCGGTGGGAACATTCCTCATAGAATAACGTTCTTGCAGCACACTAAGGTGAAAAATTTCTCACTTTTTTCATTCGATCATTATTAAGTGAACAGGAAACGACCAGGCATTGTTTTATGGTAGCTTTATGTTTTCGTATTTTGGTTTAGATTTTTACAGCAATGGAGAGGGGGAAAAGGGGGGGAGGGGGGGGGGGGGAAATGGGAGGTAAACTACATCAATGTCGCCTACTTTGTCACAGGGTTGTCTTTCTTACTCTCTCTCTCTCTCTCTCTCTCTCTCTCTCTCTCTCTCTCTCTCTCTCTCTCTCTCTCTCTCTCTCTCTCTCGCTTTCCAATGTCTATCACCCTTGATGTATATGGCCATCTATCTACTTTCCAATGTTTATCATTTGATGTATTGGTCCATCTATCTGTCCTTCTATCTATCTCTATCTGTCTGTCTATCTCTGTCTACATTTTTCTGGATGTTGAAAGGAAACATAATGGTTCGAACGAATCTTCTGTTTTTGGACCTTGTTTTAGCTGAGCTGATGTTCTTTGTGTTGTTGTTGTTGTTTTTGGTGTTGTTGGTTGTGTGGTAGTTATGGTCGTGTTATTTGGATATATGTAAGTATACTTTAATTCCCCGTCAATGCCTATATATCTCAAAACGTTGAAGGGTTACGGCTGCCGAGCAACACTACCAAAACCTCAGAGAGGCCCGCTCCTCCTATTGTTCATTGTAATGAGGTTGGCGGTTCTTATTTTTATTCCAGGGAATGTGTTCCTGCTGTTGTTCTTGTTCTTGATCTTATTTTTAAAAAGAGACACGGGTGGTTCAGTAAAGGTATAACATTAGTTTAATTTTTTTTAAATTATTTTTCACGTGTAATTATTTTTAAGTTGAATTGATTGGGAAACGTATGGGCTCAGAATTGGCATATAAAAGGCTTGACGTTTTGATCCAATGAAACCCTCATACGCAACGAGACTAAGATTTTTTTTTCTTTTTCTTTTTATTATGTTTATTATTACTTTTCTCTTCTAATGCCGCTGGGATTACACTTGTCTAGATAGCTATAAAGTACATCCAATATCTTGTCAATTATTATTTCTTTCTTTCAATTGGACAAGATAAGAACTCCGAATGTGATTTATTGCTCCTTCCTCTCTCTCTCTCTCTCTCTCTCTCTCTCTCTCTCTCTCTCTCTCTCTCTCTCTCTCTCTCTCTCTCTCTCTCTCTCTCTCTCTCTCTCTCTCTCTCTCTCTCTCTCTCTCTCTCTCTCTCTCTCTCTCTCTCTCTCTTGCCCCAACGTCCATTGCGCGGTGTCATAGTTGTTGTTTTTTTTAACGAAGAAAGACAATGCGATTTAAATAGTTGAAAGTGTCCTGTTAACTGCCCCCCTAGAGAGGCAGTTTTATCGATTGTCGAGGAGAAGAATTCTCGCAATGACAATGTTATCATGTTGTAATGTTGTAAGCTCCCGACCAGTTAGGGGTTAGCTTGCGTTATCTTTCTCTATATTATTCTCTAACTGTTCAATACGCCGGGATCTTCATGGCCACAGCCCTTTAGAAAAACGTTGACTTCTTATACTGTGTTTGAGAGTTGTCAGTTATTCAGGTATCGGGCATGAATGTAATGTGCAGCCTAACTCTATTAGACAATATCACTTACATTATTTTAAGGGGTATAAAATTTGGCCCTTGACATTGACAGTATCGATTTCATTTGTATTGCGGTATTGAGCTACACAACATTGCGATATTGCAGATGAGATATAAGAAAAAAAGGCGTCCCAATTTGTTTATGCTCTTTTTATGAATAGAAATAAAATATGGAAATAAACAGGGGACATTGTTATAAATAGAGAGACAGAAAGAGAGCGATATGACATAGGGAGGGGGATTGGATCCTCGGGTAAAAAAATGTGTTCTAATGGTCTACAACCGTAAGAGAGGAAGGCTTTAAAGTGTGATAATAGGTCAATAAAGTTAGTCAAATCAATGTGTTGTTATATTTGCAATTGTCTCCACATATATTATATTATCTACCCATGTATTATTGCAAGCATGGGACCGCACCAACAACTGGAATTTTTGAGCCAAATGTATCTTTTGATATCTTGATATATCACTCTTTTATTTGCCGAAATCATTGTTTCTTTATCCTGGTATTTGATTGGTTGCCCAATTCACTGTCTTGGACAATATTAAGTGTTTCTATATGCTTCATCTCTCCAAGTTTTTACCTCTCCTAAAAGTAGTCCAAAGCAAGCTTTGTTTGCAGCTTTCTATATCTGTAAGCCTTTGAATCATTTGTTTTTTATGTCTCCGACTTAAGTTTATTATTTTTATTATTTTTGTTTTTGTTTCTTTTTTTTTTTTTAACGTTTTGACGTAAATGGAGGTCTAGAGCAGAAGAACACCTTTATTTATTTTTTACATGGCATTTCTCAGGTATGTGATGGTTTATGTTCGGAGCATTTGCTAAACTTTGTATATCCAGTCTGTTTCCTTCCATTTACTCTGCATGTCCATCTGCACGTCTCTTTGCCAGTCTGCCTACTCTCTCTTTCTCTCTATTTCTCTCTCTCTCTCTCTCTCTCTCTCTCTCTCTCTCTCTCTCTGTCTCTGTTTCTCTCTCTCTCTCTCTCTCTCTCTCTCTCTGTCTCTCTCTCTGTCTCTGTTTCTCTGTCTCTGTCTCTGTCTCTCTCTCTCTCTCTCTCTCTCTCTCTCTCTCTCTCTCTCTCTCTCTCTCTCTCTCTCTGTCTCTGTTTCTCTGTCTCTGTCTCTGTCTCTCTCTCTCTCTCTCTCTCTCTCTCTCTCTCTCTCTCTCTCTCTCTCTCTCTCTCTCTGGCTGTTTGTCTGGCTCTGTATCTAACTTGCTATCTACCCATCTCTATCTCTTTCCTTCCCTTCATTTTCCTTTTCAGAGCTCAGTCTGTTGGTCTTCCACTCCAAGACTAGCTCTTTCTACGCCCATGAAATCAATGCTGTATTTATAGAATTTTGATCGAAAGCCTTATAAGAAGGATTTTTTTTTATTATGTTACTAAAACGCCAAACACTCCTTATAAACTATTTTTGTGTATTTTTTAAATCTTCCATTGTGTTGTCATCAATAATGGATATCTCACTCTTGCTACAATTCTTCTTGCTCATTCATCTTCTTTTTATTTTTAAGTTGCCGAAACTTCAAAATCTTGCTGTTTTTATCCTCTCTGAAATGTCTATCAAGATCAACATTGCATCAAATACTGCACCCTTTATAGCCCGGTGGCTCTTCTAAGTCTTCTACAATACATTTACATAGCTACACTTCATTGCTTTGTAAATCCACCCGTGCGGTAGAGATCCCACAATCCCATTTCAGTCTAATTAGGAACTGTCTGGCCTTGCTGCTCTAGCAAATCTGTGGATATGGCATGGCTCACAATGTTTCTTCTAGTGTATAGTCGTACAGATAAACAGTCACACTGCCATAGAGGCTGGAAGGAAGAAATTTAGATCGGACGCAAATAACCATGGTACTATTCCACTATAAGCTGTCCTTGTGATCCCCCCTTTCGTCTTACTTGGTTTGCACTCTTAGAATGATTGTAATTAGTCTGTGTTTGCTTTTCCTTATCATTGTGAATGCTTATTTTCTCGAGGGCAGGGCGATATTTGTGCAACACAGCCTAGCTAAGGATGTAGTGCCCTAGAGCTGCCTAATTATTTCTGAATAATAAAAAACTCGAACTTAAGTGAAGTCCATGGTTCAAACTACATAATTAACGTTTAGTCTTTCTAACCATACACCTTTCGACCATTCTCTCTCTCTCTCTCTCTCTCTCTCTCTCTCTCTCTCTCTCTCTCTCTCTCTCTCTCTCTCTCTCTCTCTCTCTCTCTCTCTCTCTCTCTCTCTCTCTCTCTCTCTCTCTCTCTCTCTCTCTCTCTCTCTCTCTCTCTCTCTCTCTCTCTCTCTCTCTCTTTTATCAGATCTATATCCGTGTCTGTAAAGGTTCTAATACTTTTTGTGTCTTTAGCAGTTTCCGGGTTTGTTTGGCAACAATCGCTTAACTGCCGCAAAAAAAAAAAAAAAAAAAAAAAAATGGGAGTTATCATTTTCTTCTCAGCCTTGTGTAAAGATAACAACGCTTTGTTTTTTGTTATTTCTTTTACAAAAAGGAAATTGGTACTTTTTAATTTATGATATATATTTCTGCTTGCAGTTTTTGATTTGGTATGAAAATAGAAAGGTTTTATTATTGTTATTTTTTTTATTATTTTTTGGGCACTGTATAATAAATCGTTTGAATTTCTTCTTATATTTCAAAACATAGAAAGTGTATTGAAAGAAGAAGAAAAAAAAACGTTGATTGAAAGTTTAAAAGCTGCTCTGAACTGACATTAATATTAAAGACATTGCAACTTTCAAGGTTTAAAAACCGTTTAAGGTCTGCGTCTCCTACTTAAATCATTCTCTTCCTGAGATTTTTTCATTGACTTTTTTTTCCGTTGCAAATTATTTTGAAATAATTCTCTTTCTCCGCTTGACGTTATGCACTTAGACTCTGGTCAAGGAAGACCGACGAGAAAAGCCAGAGCCGCGGAAAATATGGGCATAAATGTAAGAACAACTCTGTCTTTGTTGACGTTGCCAGATGCGAATGTAGATGAAACCCTTGCTTATTATCGTTGGCACATGCGAAAAACGCATTCAAGATGGCAGATGGTTTATTACCGAGTGCATGCCATCAAGACTGATGAGATAACCGAGTTGAAATGAGCAAAGTTTGTAAAAGAAAGAAGAGAAATATATCGTATTTTTTTTTTCTGCAACATGCCACCGGGTAGGTTACAGGCAAGCGGCCCACTGGGAGCTTGGATACGTCTAGAATATTTGAGACTGTCAGTAATTAGCCCGTCGCAGTTTCGCCAACTCTTAAAACTGTTCAACATACCGTATTCTAGATTTTAAAGGACGGTGTATTTCTTTAGTTTACTCGAACTGCGGACTATGGGCTTCACCCTTGATGGCATCGAGAACTAATAATTATCATTTTTGTGTTTAGTACTAGAGACTTTAAAATGAAAAAAAAAAAGGTTTAGAAAATGTGCATCGACCGAGATAGAGCCTACATGATGGACCCGCACCGCTGTGAGTATAAGTCTGTTTATAGAACGGATTTTTCCTTAAAAAAATATCGCACGCACCCATTTCCAGTTAATAAGAAGGAATTTGATTACTTGAAAATGAGTATAAAATAAGTATTTTTAATAGGATTTAATCTCCCTGTGTAGTCGTCACAAATTATCTGGAACTTGAATCAAAATGAAAAGCTTGAGCTGCTATAGAAGTAATGCAATTTTTATGCAGTATGTTGATGGTCGTTAAATGAGGGCTTTTTATTTGAAACTTGCACTCATTTTTAACAAAACAATATGTGCTAATATGAAAAGCTCTGAGGCAGTAACTGCTATGGAGAAGTACATAATTGGTGTTACTTATTCTTATTTTTTTTAATGCCCCGTACCTTGTCTTAAAACTCAGAATTATGAATTATTTATCACCCTCTAATGCCAAGTGATCATTATACAAAACGCAGTACGGCGAGAGCTTTGCCAGTTTTGCCATTTCTAAGAATATTTGAATGGACTTGATGACACTCCACCATTTCATGTCTTTATCGCTTCCAATTCGTAATATTAAAGTTAAAAATAATTCTAATTAATCATCGTACGAAAGAGTGAAAAACATTGCCAGAATGTTGTTTCGAAATTCCAGTACATTTAAATCGAGACCAAGAGGATAATGGGGCCAAAGTTTATGGAAATAAAACACATACCTGACTGGTATAGAAGGTTATTGTCGATAAATTTAGCCCATTTGCTACCGTTTGTTTTGACCCAATTAACTCGGGCCGCTTCAAAAGGGCAGAACAATCTAAAAATATTTGTGTTTGGGAGTGTTTTTCTCCCAAGGCACTCTTTATTGTTGTGGAGGTGCGCAGATTAGTTAATTCCCGTATTTACATGGACTCAAACAATTATTGTCCGTGTGTGTGCGTGTTTGTGAATACTGGATTCGTCATGATATGATATCATGATAGTGCGAGAGTCACAATACTTGTGTTAAGATTCATGCCGTCTATTTCATTTCAGAAATAAAGCGGTTATATCAAGCAGAGATAGGATCATATATCAAAAGATGAGGAACGGTTTAGATCTATTTTAATGGTAACCATCCAGCCCCTTGGCTACGTATTTATAGTTAGAGTTTGGGTTTTCCATCAATCAATCATTGAAGGACATCGGAGTGACAGAAGATAGTGCTCTTTTTAACGAGTGAGTGTTGCGGAGACGCTGACAGAAAAGAGGGGAACAAAACAGTAAGAGGAAAAGATAAATGAGATAGCCGTTTCAAATCGTTGCGTGTGTAGGGGGAAAACCAGTTAATCATTGTCATATCAGCTTCTACACAGTGGGCATTTTTTATGTTCTGTTCTTTTCTTTTTTAATTTTTTAATTTCTTTTTGTTCTATTTTTGTGCACTCTTTAACAGATTTTTACTTTCCACATGCTGCTTTTGCTTCCAAGATCTTACGGGAAGTATTGTTAGAACAAATTTCTTAGCTTTTTGAAAAATTCAATTACAACGCCGAAAACAAAAATCATCAATAAGTAAAGAGAAACGAGCTTGACAAGGTAAAAGACAGAGGGACAGAGATAGAGAGAGAGAGAGAGAGAGAGAGAGAGAGAGAGAGAGAGAGAGAGAGAGAGAGAAAGACACACACACACACACAGAGGCAGAGAGAAAGAGACAGACAGGGTAGAGGGAAGGCCACAACTTCGACATTTGTATGGCCCTGTTGATGAACTCCACTGCACTCACTGAAACAGATCAATACTGTTTAAGATATAGGGAGCTCTCTCTCTCTCTCTCTCTCTCTCTCTCTCTCTCTCTCTCTCTCTCTCTCTCTCTCTCTCTCTCTCTCTCTCTCTCTCTCTCTCTCTCTCTCTCTCTCTCCGGGGGTCGATTGTGCTCCATGTGGTTTTTACCTCATGTTCCCGCATTATTTTACCGCTAAGGTTAATGTAGTATTTAAGGTGTGCATAATTATGGTTTCCGTTTAGTTTTGTTTTTTTTCCCACTTTTCAAAATTACCTCATGCCTAACCAATGCTCATCTTTGCACTGAGTTTCATGGAAAACTTTCTCTTGGGAATTGCAGAGCAGTCTGGATAAAATATTTTGATGTTATCTCAGTAGTTTAACTCAGTGGGTCACAACATTTCTACCATCTCTAGAGTGTTTTAGAAGTGGTTCATCTTTGCTTACTGAATTGAACATAGGCTCTCTGATCACTATTGAATTTCATTCCTTCGCGCTTTCTCTCTCTCTCTCTCTCTCTCTCTCTCTCTCTCTCTCTCTCTCTCTCTCTCTCTCTCTCTCTCTCTCTCTCTCTCTCTCTCTCTCCCTCCCTCCTCCATCCCTCTCTCCTGTTGTTTATTTTTCTAATACTTAATCTCTTATTTCTTCTTCAGTTGTAAAGATTGAGCTTAAATATCAAAATCTTGCGCGACAGCGGCAATCACGCAGTATCCATCTATCACTGATTACCACTTACACTTAATGTTGCCTTCTTTTTCTCCTCCTCTTCTTCCTTTTCCCTTTTCTTTCTTTCTTTATTTCATCTTTTCCTTCACCTTCTTCTTCTCTCTCTCTCTCTCTCTCTCTCTCTCTCTCTCTCTCTCTCTCTCTCTCTCTCTCTTTTCCCTCCCCCCTCTTTTTTCTGTATCTCTCTTCATTCTTTTAATCCTCCACTCATTGAGACATGGACTCGACTCACGCGCCCGATATCAGCGATCAATTATTTCTACCCGCCATTTGATTACATTAGGGCTCTGTCGCCGTCTCTCCCCCCTCTCTCCCAGTCTCTCCTCCCTCTCTC
Organism: Elysia crispata; assembly: GCA_033675545.1. NCBI lineage: Eukaryota > Metazoa > Mollusca > Gastropoda > Plakobranchidae > Elysia > Elysia crispata. The sequence continues at coordinate 404,292 of JAWDGP010002060.1, forward strand.
TCTCTCCCAGTCTCTCCTCCACTCTCTCGCCGTCTCCCCCACACTCTCTCTCTCTCTCTCTCTCTCTCTCTCTCTCTCTCTCTCTCTCTCTCTCTCTCTCTCTCTCTCTCTCTCTCTCTCTCTCTCTCTCTCTCTCTCTCTCTCTCTCTCTCTCCGTCTCACTCTCTCTTTGACCCTCTCCCCCCCCCCCCTTCTCTCTCTCTCTCCCCCCCCCCCTCTCTCTCTGACTCCCAGTCTCTCCTCCACTCTCTCTCCGTGTCTTTCCTCCACTCTCTCTCCCTCACCCCCCCCCTCTCTCTCTCTCTCTCTCTCTCTCTCTCTTTCTCTCTCTCTCTCGGGAGAAAACAACCCGATCGTTCTCCTGTTAACCAACAAACCACCATTAGATTCAAGATCAACAGGAGACTGCTCGAGCCTTGGTGAGAGAGCCCCGGCCAGCAGCATCCCGACCTTGTGTTAAAACCGTCCCTGGCTGCTGTTAGTGCCATTTCTTTGTGTCACGGAGATATTTCGGAAATGTCACTGGACTAGGTTTAGACCTGGATTTTTCCCCCTCCCCAAACAGCGCTGTTTGACGCCGTGAATATTTTGTAAGTTGACTTTAAGTAAAGACTTGAAGTAGTTACATTATGTATTCTTATCTTCTAAGGTTCTTTTGGTAGTCTATCAAAATGCAGAAACTAGATCCAGATCTGGACGTATAACTAGCCAGCACATTTATGTTGATTTCATTTTTTGTCATGATTTGAACTGTGATACATCCAGAACTGGATCTTATATTAAACGTAAACAAGGTGTAACGCTAGATCTAGCCTAGACCCATACTACAGTTACAGTTACTGTCAAACCGAGCAGATAGCTATAAAAATTATTCCGGCTCACTGCCCTAGTCTTCTTGAAGCAGTAAAGAAACGTGACTCCTATTCTGAAGATTACTGTCAGCAATCAATAAGATGATCGACAGCTTTATAGAAACTAGCGTGCTTCTGTGCATAAGAGACGAGAGGTAAGACTACACTTTTTTATTCAGAAAATAACGTGTGGCTGGTTTCACTCTTCACAATACTGTGTTCTTCAGGGAAAAGGGAATACGTTCGTGTTTTAGTTATCGATTGAGCTGTCCGTGCCAATATAACTAATAAAAAGACTCGGAAAATAATTGGTTTTCTTCTCCTCTTACAGGTGGTAGGGTGATATGTTACGTTTAAAAGCAATAATTTCTGTTACTTTTATTCTTATAGTTTTCCCAGACGCGTTTTGTGCCAAACTACTATGTACTCTGTTTTATGTGGTATGTGATAAACACTCCCTGTATGGCATTATTATTGCATTCTATGGAATATGCTTGGTATGGAAAGTCTTTGTTGCGGTGTGGCGAGAAAACAAGCCATTTATTACCGAGCTGAATAAGATCTCTATTATTGATAAGGTGGTCAATAAAGATAATTGGCACCCAACCCGTCTACCCGTTACACACTAATGATGTGTTTTGAGCTTTGTTTTCTTTTATTATCGTTCCCTTTGTTACTCTAATGCAGCAATCAACATAAAACACAGCTTTCCATTTTAACTTCAGTTCCAGCTTTATGTTGGTGTATGTTGATTTCCAACGGCTAGTTGGACTTTTCCACTAAAATTGGACACGATAATTATTATATATTGTGACAGAACGTTTGAAAGGCAACTGCTGGAAAACAAAATTCTAGTGCTAATACTAAGTCCTCTCCTGTGTTGCCTCGATGTTTTTAATGCTAGTTTATTTAGTTCGCTCCCTTGGTTTCAGTACATTTTGTTTTTCCCCAAAAGCCAAGTTTGTTCAACTTCTGTGGTTGTATCTTTAATTGTTAGGTTTGCTTATATTTATTTTTTCTGTTCTTAAAACCAGGTCCAGAGTATAAGTGCCACAAAGCGCTTCTCTCATCAGACCGCCTCGATTTCTCGAATTTTGTAGGTGTGTTTTGGTTCATATCTGTGTAAACAGTCGACATCTATGGACGCATCTTTGATAAAACAATAAATCACCTGCAGTTAGCAAAACCATTGTACGTGACCTTATCACAAACAGCTAGAAGCGAGAGACAGAAAGTTATGTTCTTTATTTCACGCTTAGGCGACGCATTGAAATCTTTGTTACTTGAACATCGTTTTGAAGGAAAGTATTCTTTTAATTACTCAACTAGCCAAAGTAGCATTGCATTTTTTCATTTTCATTCATCTTCTGTTTTTTCCCCAAACATACTTCGAAAAATCGTGAGCTTGAGATCGTTATGAAGAGAGTTATATAATATTATGAAACTTTGTGATTGAACAGTCTGTGTGTCTGACGTCAAAGTTGAGTGCTTATTTTCTCATTTTAATCTACGGTCTTTTCAGAAGCAACAGAAAATAAAAAAGTCATCATTCTGTAGTACTGTTTAAACCGGAACCCAAGTCACTAGTGATCTATATAGTATAGTAAATTACCAACCGACAGATTACACTACAGGTCCTGTCGTCTTTCACAACTTTGTGCAGTGTGTATAATAATGCAGACCAATCATTCTCCGAAATTCTCTTCGCATATTCGCTGGTACTGTCGTAGTGGGCTTGAGAGGTTAACTTATTTACTCTCGCTCGTAAATGTCTATGAGAAGCACGTTTGTAACACATGAGCTATATCCATGGATCAAGCGAGATAATATTGTGAGTGTGACTGCAGGTGGATAGGAAGAGGGGGAGGGGCTTATATAAAAATGAAGAGATTTATCACACGAGGCCTCCTTGCAGATAACAGTCATGTGGTTGATAAACCTCAGTAGGCTCAGGTGATACGCCTTAATACGCCTGTGTCGGGTGTCCTTTCTATAGGGTCTGAGCGAAAGAATCGATTTAATCTGCTCACGCGATGGCCTCAGACACAATGGGAAACCATTCATCTTGCTTTTTGTAGGGGTTTGACGAGATCTGGTCCCTTATAATACTAAAGGGAGAGATGTTGAGCAACACATGCCATTAGTTTACTTGGTTTTTCTTTGCAAGAGTTTGGTTACAATTTTGGTCTTTACTGTTATGACTTTTACTGGCTTAAACTACTTTATCTGGATGGCTATATAATTGTACACAGAAGCTGAAATCATGTTTTCGATTGATATTTAAGTATCAGGGTGTACCGCGACTGAAAAGGTATGTTTGTTGTCAGATATTTACAATTTTGTGAATTAAGGTACCCAGCCTCAGTCAATCCTATTGAATAATTTATAACTTATGTTTGTGCAACCGTTTAGAATTGAATATATTCAATGCTTTTAAAAATAGATTTGTCTACAATTTAATTTTGTAGAAACTTATTCATTTGTAGTTACGTATTGTGGGATTGCACAGCCTTGCTTCAAAGAATGAAGGTAGCTTTATTGTGCTGTTTTATATAGATGTATAAAACTTTCTAAAGAAATTTCAAGTATTTTAAGATACTTTTTCTGTCTGTTTTTATTCATCTCTCTCTCTCTCTCTCTCTCTCTCTCTCTCTCTCTCTCTCTCTCTCTCTCTCTCTCTCTCTCTCTCTCTCTCTCTCCACCTGTGTCTATCTGTGTGTGTCTCTTTCTCTTCTCTCTCTCTCTCTCTCTCTCTCTCTCTCTCTCTCTCTCTCTCTCTCTCTCTCTCTCTCTCTCTGAAATCCACCTTTTTCTGTGTGTGTGTGTGTGTGTCTGAATCCCTATTTTTTCTGCATCTTTTCTCTTTCTCTTATCCTGTTACTCTAATTAACGTTCGTAACAATCTTTGAAAGAAACACTTCAATATCTCACGACTGCCACATCCAGATAACTGTTCCTCCTCGCCTGGCCTTTACCACGATTTAAACGCTGCTTCGTCATGGCCATGTCCTCAGGGATCTGGGCTGACTCATTGGGTCAAAACTTTATTGGCTTTGGGTTCATCAACAGTGCCTTCTCTCTCTCTCTCTCTCTCTCTCTCTCTCTCTCTCTCTCTCTCTCTCTCTCTCTCTCTCTCTCTCTCTCTCTCTCTCTCTCTCTCTCTCTCTCTCTCTCTCTCTCTCTCTCTCTCTCTCTCTCTCTCTCTCTCTCTCTCTCTCTCTCTCTCTCTCTCTCTCTCTCTCTCATAATCTACCCTTTTCCCTTTTCTCTTTCCTCTCTCTTTGTTATTTGGACAGTAATATAATTTTCAGAAAAATAACATAACAGTTCATCAACAGGCCTTGTAGTGAAGAACGGAGAGAGAAATTGGAAAGAGAGCCGGAATGAGGAATTTAGTGAGAGAAACGTGAAAAGAGAATGAGATGGTTGATTGAATGATGCTGCAATGATTCAAATAATGAGGTTCTGGATTACGTCGTATTCTCGAGAAGGAAAGGGAGGAGGAGGGGAAAAGCGGGTGGAGGTTTAGTTAGGATTGAGTTTTTGGGTGAATGATGGCGAGTAGCATCCAAGATAACTTAAAGGAATAAAACGAAAATTCAAAACGACCAAAAGAGGCAGACAGACTTCATTCCTCTCCTGCATTGCTCATGGGCATGAAAACTTTAACAGGCTTATTTGTTTTCACAAAGTCGTTTTTATGAAAACAACGTTGCGTGTTGCATGCTATTGAGACAGAATTTCGTTACACTCGTGATATATTATAGATGAGGTACTCAATCTCTACTAGGCTCTTTCATATGAAAGGTTTACTAGTTTTGATATTGATCTCCCTCTCTCTCTCTCTCTCTCTCTCTCTCTCTCTCTCTCTCTCTCTCTCTCTCTCTCTCTCTCTCTCTCTCTCTCTCTCTCTCTCTCTCTCTCTCTCTCTCTCTCTCTCTCCCTCCCTCTCTCTCTCTCTCTCTCTCTCTCTCCCTCCCTCCCTCTTTTTCCCCTTTATTCTCTGTCTTCTCTCTCTTATAATTATCATGTACCATTATGATTTCTAAATTTTTTTTTTCAAACAAAGCTTTACTCTAGAGTCGATTTTTTCACTATTACACCAAGGGGAAACCTTCCGTTTTCTCACCTTTGTAACCTTCATGCAATCTGCAATAACGAGAACGAAGTTCACCGCATACGAACAAAAATAGTTTCACCTTTGACATCTGCCCATATCCAGGGAGTTGAAGCAAACCCCAGAGACCGCGTGAGTCATGATAACACTTCTAGTCGCATTGCATTGGTGTGGGTTTTCTCTCTTTCATTGCAACTCGTTCTTTTAACTCGACTCTTATTTCTTTATGTTTCATTTCCGTTTTCTTATTATCTTTCCTCTTTCCGTTCCCATGTCTGACGAGGACGATAATAATACCCACTTGCGTATGACTAAGCTTTTCGGAAAATGTTTTTTCTCCTTTTAAACTTCTAACGAGCAGAGTTCTAAGAGACTCCGCTCTAGGAAAATAATGTTTCCTCGGAACGAGGCAATTTTCTTAGAGCTCGCGTAGGTTTCGTATCGTGCTTTTAAATCTTTAACGTGTAAAAGTAAAAAAAAAAAAAAAAACTCATTAAGAAATAATTATTGCAATACGTTTTTCGTACCGTCTTTGGCGCATTTCTAGGTAAACATTCGCAAAGGTTATTCCGAGAAAAGTCAGCTAGCTCTTCGCCTCAAATGAAATATTTTCAACCAATAGTTCATAGTATAGTAACGAAGCATAACGAAGCCGAAAAGTTTTTACGAAATTTCGATAAGTGAAAACGCCCAACAAACTAAAATATAAACTTAACGTCTGCCACAGAAATTAAAAATATACAGGAACTTTAATAAATGTTTTGTATTATTTTTTTTTAACCTCGGAATCAGTTGTGTAACTGATTTTTGGAGACTAAAGGCTTTCTTGGGACTTGAAATAAATTATGAGTTTTATTATTAATTATTAAGAATATTCTTTTTGTCTGTAAGTATGGTTAAGTTTTCTAAAACATTCCGTGTCTTTTCACACCTCTTTTTTCCGGATATTTTACATCTGTTGCGCTGATTTAGTTCGACTGATTGAATGCTCTATTTTGATATGGAGATCCTCTTCTAAGTTCTCAATGGCCGTGCCATCCTGTTGGTGGTTACCGTGATCCAAGGGCTGCAAGTGTGAGCATAAAAAAAACAATCCAGGCTCAGGAGGTTTTGCTGGTATCTTTTTAAATGGTTCATTGATATGTTTACGTTGCTTTTAATGTGTTCTAAGCGACATAATAAAGAAGGGTTAGCATAAAGCGTTTGTTTTGTCATACTCAATCAGATATAAACACATCCCAGGTCGCTTTATATTTGATTTTTATTCCTTTCTCTCTCTCTCTCTCTCTCTCTCTCTCTCTCTCTCTCTCTCTCTCTCTCTCTCTCTCTCTATATATATATATATATATATATATATATATATATATATATATATGTATGTATGTATCTATCCATCTATCTATCTTTCTCTCTCTCTCTATCTATCTATCTATCTACCCGCTCTCCCTCCCCCACCCCCTCTCTCCAAATTTCTTTAATAGATTTGATAACTCTGGCGGCCACATACTCAAGTCTACGTGTTTTCCTCCATTGTCTACGGTACGACTTCAGACGGGTAGAACGAAATCCTTTCGTCCGGTCGCATCAATCATGTGTCACATTCTGTGCCAGGCCGAGAATAATTTTTTCCGATCAGTTTTCTATCAAATAATCATGTTTGCCTTTCTTTGTCCAAGACTTTACGCTTCGTGTGGTCGAGTAACTTAGCGTAACCAAAGCGTAACCGTCACATTCCTGGAATACCAATCTGATCCGTGTCGCGTCGCTATATACGCGATTACTCAACGTTACCTTGCGTGCTTTGGACAACCATATGGCACCATCACTCCCCTCAAACAAGCCTCAACTTTGTGAATCTCCAAGTCCAACATTGAAAAGACTGCAGGGTTGTGTCAAAATCAAAACTTTTGCGGCCTGGTCCTCGAAGGAAAATAATTACTCCGGAAGGAAGTGAAGTCGATGTTGAAATCTTTACATATAATCAATTTGTTTTCGGTCCTCTAAAACATTGTCCTTTTTGAGTGGAGAAGATATACTGAGCTTTCGGAAGCATTGATAGCTCTGGGCGATTATTTTTCATTAATTGAAATATTTTTTTCTTTCTTTAAATCCGCATGTTGAAAGCTGTATCATTATGGTCGTTTACATTGACTATTAATATAGTTTGACCAAAAATAAACCTGCAAGTCGTAACTTTGTGTTAAGCCTTGATATTTGCACCCAGTTTGTGCCGTCTTCTCTAACGCTTCTATTCACTAGTTTTTAACAAGGTTCCGGTACACGTTAAAATCCATTTTTTGATTCGGCCTTTACGGTTTTGAATTTGGCTTAAGTGTGGCTTAAGTCTGGTAAAGTCAGGGAAAAGATTGTTATTATTGTAGAGAAAATGAGCAACGCGGCCAAGATAATGATCCTACAATCATTGGTTTGGAGTTTTTATTCTAGAATCGAAACATAAACCTAGTTGGGAATCGAGCGCTGTAACAGGGCAACCGAATTGAGCGCAGGAAATTGAGAGAAAATCTTGACATGTTTTATGTCAAGTGGCCGAGTTAGAAAACTGCAGCTATTTGTGTCAGTGGGTCATCATTTTGATGTCTTCTCTTGGCAATTATCTTGGGAATGGAGCGATGCGGCTGGCTGAAAAAGATGCCAGGATTCTGTTTGAGGTTGTTAGCTGAGAGAAAGAGAAATGATGGAGCGATAGAGGCGGAGAGAGACGATTGGCATTTAAACAACAGACTACGTAGATTGACACGGACGAAGGGAAAAAAAAGGAGAGGATGGGAGTGTACAGTTGAAAGAGAGAGAGAGAAAGAGAGAGAGAGAGAGAGAGAGAGAGAGAGAGAGAGAGAGAGAGAGAGAAGGTAAATTACACCGACTTATTAAGAAATAGGTTTAACAAATATTATCTTTCCCATTTTTGTAGTTATTTTTATTATTATCATTATTATTATTATTATTATTATTATTATTATTATTATTATTATTATTATTATTATTATTATTATTATTATTATTATTATTATTATTATTATTATTATTATTATTATTATTATTATTATTATTATTATTATTATTATTATTATTATTATTATTATTATTATTATTATTATTATTATTATTATTATTATTATTATTATTATTATTATTATTGTTATTTGTTGCTGTTGTTGTTGTTATTGTTGCTACTGCTGTGAGCGATTGCATGCATTTAGTGATCAGATTTTTAATTCTCAATTATATTGCTCTTGCATTGAATGCGCGTATGTGCCACTTTTTTTTTTAGAAATGCTCAGGTTTTGAACTTGCCCAAACAGATTTTTTTATTTGATATGGTAATAATACTATACCAGTTTTTTTCGCTTTCTGCAAAAAGTACATGCTATTTAAAATTGTTCATTTCAATTAAAATTTAGACTTTTAAACTATTTCTCCTTCCAAAAAGAGTCCTGTCCTAAGTTTAACCAAGAGATTTAACTTTCCATCGCATCCATCAAAAGTGCACACCCCTGCATGTAAACTAAATAAAGCAAGACCATGACGAACGCAGCTTGATTCTGTTTCTGTTTGGAAGAGTTCCCGGTTTTTCATCCTATAAAAAGAAACTATTCAACGCAGTTGGGATATTTTTACACCGCACTTGCCAAAAATGTAGACATAATGACATGGCCCGTCCTCCGTGGAGTGTGAGCAGAAGGTAAACATAGACCGTAATGATAGGCCTAGAATCAGGTAGGCCCACCGAAAGAGAGATTTTGAGCGCTAGGTTTGGCCCTCGGGTCCAAGCGAAGTGTGGGACCAACTGTCTTGGGGGGGTGGACTGGTCTCTAATTACCGGGTTCCGGTTGAGACCTCTACCTGGTAGGGGTATGAGTAATCGCTGTAATTACCAGAGGGGAACGGGGAGGGCCAGCCGCACTGGCTGACGGGGGTCCAGGGGGTCTGGTTTGTGTCTTCACTATACAAGAGCTCACAGGTAAACAGACCGAGCCACTCACCAGCGGTAATTATTCTACTTTCATTTGTCCTCTCTGTCTTGTGATCTTTTCTCCGAATTTTATAAAACGTACTATTGAAGCTCAACTTCTTTGCCAATAATTATGATGTTTTTCATATGGCAACTCAAAAACTTAATTTAGATTTCAATGAGGTGTTGATGGCTATGCTTTATGTCGAATTCAAGGGGTGAGCAAGTCTTGTGATGCGGGAGGAATCGAATTTTTTGTTTTTGTCCGTCTGTCCACCTTTCCCTCCTCCTCTCTTTCTTTCTTTCTCCCACTTTTTTCTACCTGTTGCTATGTCTGTTCTTGATCTTCTTCCTCTATTTTTTTTTCCTTTTTTTCAATGCTTTTGTTCCTCTCTAAATTATTTTAAAATATTCTCTGCTAATCAACGTAATAAAGTAAAGTCCGCATCACATTGTCGATTATGCAACGCCGCAAATCTCGATCGACTCAATCAACAAAGGAGGATTGCGGAGAGCTAGAGTCAATTCCTGAAATATCTTTAGCGCCATTGCACGCTTTGAACTCGCCTGTTTATGTCTTTATTTGATACAGGCAGTTCCTGCAGGGGGGGCTGGTGAACAATAAACTCTATAGTTTGTTTTGTAGTAGGATAGTCTGTTCATTCCTCTCAACCCTCTTTGTCACTGTCTCCGATAACGGAAGAGAAGCACTTGTGTCGTGATACGCTCTATGTCTGGCAGTAGGTCACTGTTTGCTGTTTATTATATTGTCTCCGTGAGCCCTTAGAGAGACGCCTACGCTTGTTTTAGATTTGGTGTCTCTTGTTCACAGTAGATCTTATCTTTGTCCTTTCTCTCTTTATATGTTTTCCTTGTTTGTGTTTTTAGTAAGTAATTCTTATTGCTATTGTGTTTAAATGATTCCTGTGGAGTAAAGATGAGTGAGGTAACAAGGATTTTTATTTATAGTATAGGATTCAATCTCCATTCCCAGCCTTCAAGTACAAACCTTCGTTTAAAAAAAATATTTTTAATAAATAAAAAAAAATTTGTGGGAGATGTGGGTTACTTTGAATTCTCTAGAATTTTAGGCATTACTCCATTTGCATCCAAGATGTTGTGTATTTTGTTTGCTGTTTTGCAGATGTCTCCTTCTGTTATTAATTATTTTCCTCAAAGTTTTTCCTTCCTTCTGCAGACGGTTATTTTTAATGCATGTTTATTATTATTTAATCACGCTGTTATTGCTCTCACTCTTCCACCCACCTGTCCTGTCTGGCTCTCTTTTCTGTACTCTTTTCATTTCCCGGTCTTCTTCAATATCACATTTCTTATCGTTTTTGCTAACTGTTTTAATTTATTGTTGTTTTTGTTCTTCTTGTTGTTGTTCTTCTTCTTCTTATTATTATTATTATTATTATTATTATTATTATTATTATTATTATTATTATTATTATTATTACTACTACTACTACTACTACTACTACTACTACTACTACTACTACTACTACTACTACTACTACTACTACTACTACTACTACTGCTGCTGCTGCTGCTGCTGCTGCTGCTACTGCTACTACTGCTACTGCTACTGCTACTGCTTCTGCTACTACTACTACTACTACTACTACTACTACTACTACTACTACTACTACTACTACTACTACTACTACTACTACTACCACTACTCTACTACTACTACTACCACTAGCTCAAATTACCGTTCTACAAACGGGACCCTAGTGTCAATTTGCCGAGGCTGGGATGCGCGTGTGTATCTAAAAGGCTGATAAGTAGTCAAGATATCTTTCCTTCTACTTACTTTATCAAGATAAAATTTATGTCTCCACCTAACCATCTTTTCCTAGAATCTAGATATCTATCGATAATTCTAATTTTAAACACAAAGTTAAGATATAGAGCACAATTCCTTTTGGAATTAAAATAAAAACAAACGTTGTGTTCGTTTCGCATTAAAACAAATACAGATTTGTACGGCTAATTAACATGTCTACCTAACTCAATGGTTTGTCTCACATGCTTAAAAGGGTTTTAAAAAGTCGTTTTCTAAATCCCTGAAACAACTTTGGGATTTAAAAATATGCCTACGTAAAATGGCGTGATTTAGACTTGCTTTTCCATATTTTTTTTTTTATTTTATTGGCGGCCTACAAAAATCTGATGATCCGTTATACGTTTCAAGTTACGATCTTTATTAATCATATAATAAAGATCGTAACTTGAAACTTATAACGGATCATCTATATATATATATATATATATATATATATCTTTTTTCTTAAAAAAAAAAAAAAAAAAAAACGAAAAGATGGGAGTCGGGCTTATACTTATTTCCAGCTAGCTAAATCGTGATGTACGAGAGAATAGAAAAATATATTTTTATAGCAGAATAAGAAAAGATGCATGTAGTTCCTAAGAGAGACCTTTTCCGCTGAATTTTTTTTTTTTTTTTTTTTTATGTTTCTTGAACCCGGAAATAAACAGCAGTGTATGTAGCATTTATTTTTCTCACTAGTGGTGTCATTGCGTTCACAAAGGCCTAGCTCTTTTGTTTCAGCCAGACCGATTGACTGTCGCCATCCCACGCCACACAGAAAACAAAGGAAGCCGTGCAGATTTTGTTTTCTCCTGTCCTCAATGAAACCTTTTCACCTTCTCAGAGTTGAGATTTTTCACAACAAATTCCTGCAGATACAAAAATAGCGCTCGTTGTTTTTACACATAGTCATGACTTGTTTTGGTCCGCGCCTGTTAGCACAGCTCCATTTCATTTCCGATTTTTTTTAAAAATATTTATCGCTCATTTAGATAATATGCTTCATAAGTGTCACAAGTCGTTGCAAATTTCGACCTATGTCAAATAGGTCGCGTAGATCTAGATGTTTATCTCTCAACAGTGTTGTCATCAGTGCATTGTATGAGTCATAATAGTAGTGACAGATAGTAGGTCTTTGTCATGGTACGAAAAGCACAATGTTTGAGATTAGGAGAGAGAGAGAGAGAGAGAGAGAGAGAGAGAGAGAGAGAGAGAGAGAGAGAGAGAGAGATGGGATAAACTGACTGCAACATGAAGTGCGTGGGTCCTGCAACCTTCCGAGCGATAGGGCCAGGCCAGGTCTTTATATTAACGTCACGGCTGTGGTTTGTGGAACGCCTGGACAGTCTTAATAACAGTCAATTCGACGTGGAGGCATTCATTTCTTGGCACACCACACAAGAATCAGATCCTGAAACCCTGAGTTTTGCGACAGTCTGTCTGTCTGTGTACCATACTCAAGTATTACTTCTTGAGTTAACTACATTATTTACTTTCTTCGCTAGCCTTAACTCCATCATAACGATTTAGGTCTGATTTTTTAATTTTTTTTTTACCAGCCTTCAGCTCAAACTATTGCTGAGATACCAGTAGTAATGATATACGTGAATTTTGCAATGAGAATATAGCAGTTGGAGTTATTTTGTTAATATCATATCTAACATCGTAGTGAGTAGATTTTAATTCTAGTTTTTAAATGGATTCAGGTCATATGCTTTATTATAGACACTACATGGCGAGCTCTCACGGAATAATGAAATATCGCTATTATGATTTCCAGGGAAGGTAAGTTTTCCTTTGCTTTTCATTTATCTTTTTATTTACCTTTTTGGTCCATGTTCTTTTTTTCCTTCGAAATAATGATAAAAGCATGCGAGATTTACCTGTAAGGAAGAATGATTGTTTCTGATTTCACCGATTCGATAATCTTCAATCGTGGAAATAATTGTCAGTTTAAAAAAAAAGGTCTGCGCTTATTGTTAATGTTGAAACACCTCTCTCTCTCTCTCTCTCTCTCTCTCTCTCTCTCTCTCTCTCTCTCTCTCTCTCTCTCTCTCTCTCTCTCTCTCTCTCTCTGTCTCGCTCTCTCTCACTCTTTCTCTCTCTCTCTCTTTCTATCTATCTATCTATCTATCTACCTACCTATCTATATCTATTTATCTCTCTCAAACTCTCTCTCTTTCTCGCTATATTTTATTTCTGTCGGGCTACCAGATTGAAGAGACAAGCCAAAAAAAAAAAAAACCTCTATCTTCCTTTATCGGCATCAAATTCTTTTGTCATCCACCGCTTTATTTGTTCAATGTGACATCGTATAAGTTAAAAGACGCTACGGAGAGAGATTCCTTTCTGATGAGGCACAGGCGAAGAGGCGTGCTCTGGTCTATACTGACAGCTGGACGAGTGTAAAAGAGGATGGTGACACAACGCATTTTTATAGATCTACTTGTCCTGTGTGTGTGTGTCTTCTTTAACGATAGCATATACATATGTTACTATTGAAAGAAAGAGGGGGCGGGAGGGGGAGAGGAGACAGAGAGAGAGAGAGAGAGAGAGAGAGAGAGAGAGAGAGAGAGAGAGAGAGAGAGAGATCTTCCCCAAAAAGAAAAAAAAAAGAAAAACAAAAAAAAAACTGTTTTGTTCAGTGTAAAACTGAATCGAACTTGCTACTCTCCGACTAAGACGCGGTCCCCTCTCTTTGCCGCAACTTAACAAAGTAGGCATAATAATAAACGTTTCATGGACTGTTCAGTCAGTCCTTGTTTAGTGGTCATGGTCCATCGATCCTCAGGTATGTCCTCTCTCTCTCTCTTTCTCTCTCTCTCTCTCTCTCTCTCTCTCTCTCTCTCTCTCTCTCTCTCTCTCTCTCTCTCTCTCTCTCTCTCTCTCTCTCTCTGTCTTTCTCTCACCCTGACTCTATCTTCTGTCTCTATGTGTTCCGCTCCGTTTTTCTGTTCTTCGCTCCCTTTCTCTTTGTCTCAATCTCTAGATCTATACGTGTTTCTCTGAATGAGGCCGTTAAGTTTTAGAGGTCTTGTGGCGCCGGGAGGCCAAGACCATGCTGGTATGCACCAATGACACAGTAACACTGCCAAGACCATGCTGGTATGCACCAATGACACAGTAACACTGCCAAGACCATGCTGGTATGCACCAATGACACAGTAACACTGCCAAGACAAGTTTTCTCAATGTTTTTCCCCCCACGTTAGACCAGGCATACCTATAGGCATTTGGTTGCCTGCGGATGCGAATGTACTACTACAGCCAATGCCAACACAGGTTAATGGGGTCCGTTTTTCCTTAATTTGTGAATGCCAAGCTTATTATCCGGAAAAATAAAAAAAAAAAGGAAACATGATAGTCAAATTTTTGCACCATCGTGCACCAGATTGTACACAACCGCAAAGAATGTCGAAGCGATGCATCTCTGTAATTAGGGCTATAAATAGACATGACCGAGCAGAAGAGTGTCACGATAAAATCATAGGCTTTCAGGCTAGACAGCAGACAAAAGATGTTTTGTGTTGCCATTGGCACTAACATCCTACATCTTGTTATTACATTCTTTTCCTTATTTCCTTTTTTCTTTTCTTGTTTTTTTTTTTTTTTTTGGGGGGGGGGTAATTTTTCAATAAGCTATGGTTTAAAATAGCGTCCATAGATGTCCACTGTCTCCGATTTCTGTATGTTTATAATTTAATGTAAATCTAATAATTTCTACCTGTCTTTCGACCAGAAGGTCTATTGGGGTTCATATTTTTAAAACAATTGCCCCACCCATTCCAAATCATTTGAGTGTGTTATGTGCTTGATCAATCACGTTTTTTTTCAATTAATTTCTACGTTGTTTTTTTTTTGTTTTTTTTTTAATCTCTCGTTGACTATATATCTATCTGCCTGCTTGTCTTTCTATCTCTGTGATTTAATTATTTCGTATAGCCTTCACTTATTTACCCTTAGTAACGTACATTAATAGATTTTTCAAACATCATTATTGATTATTGTCTATTCCTCTGTCTGTCTGTCTCTCTCTCTCTCTCTCTCTCTCTCTCTCTCTCTCTCTCTCTCTCTCTCTCTCTCTCTCTCTCTCTCTCTCTCTCTGTCTCTGTCTCTCTGTCTCTCTCTGTCTCTCTCTGTCTCTGTCTCTCTCTCTCTCTCTCTCTCTCTCTCTCTCTCTCTCTCTCTCTCTCTCTCTCTCTCTCTCTCTCTCTCTCTCTCTCTCTCTTTCCCTACCCCCCTCCGTCTACTTCCCTCCAGTAGAAGACTGAAGCATAACGGCCGTCTTAGTGCCCAGTAGCGCGAATTTCTGATTGTCGAGATGAATTTCCGTTTTGGGTACCACAAGAATTTGGGTCTTCTGTTTCGATGGAGTCGGCACGCCAGACTAGATCCTCTGTTCTTAGACATCACGGATTCTCAGGCTTTTCCGTGGACCTCAAAATAATTGGTCATGATGATCCTTGAATAGACTGTTCTTTCATGTGATGGTGGTAATGTCCGCTGGTCAGTTTCACGACCATCTGTAGATTTTGTAAGGAATTAGGGCTATTTTGGTTCGTCTAAGACCGTCTCAAATGCCACTATACATTCATAATTTGTAATGAGTTTTTTTTCTTTTTATGTTGAAGATGACCTACGAAAAGGTTCCGATTTCAATTTGGTAGTCAGGTTCGATTAAGGTCATAGTTTATTGTTTTTAAATCATTTCAATTTGGAGAGAGGCAGGTTTAGTTAAAATGAGCCATGTTGAGCCAGTATGAGATATGAATGGCAATAGCAACAGAGTTGGCTGGGCGATTTTTCATGCTCATAGTATGAGCACTTTATACTACTAAAGTGGTATCCATACGACGGAAATGCAGGTGGGACTTTAAATGTTATATATTTCCAGTCTTGGTTCCTTTTTTCTCTGAATGCTTTCGATCTTCCCATTATTAGTTGGTTTCTTCGATTCTGTTTCAGGATGATAGTTGTCTCAAAACAACAACAAAATAATGTTATAAGACAGTCGGTTGTGTGTGTTGTATGTGTGTATGTGCAGGAAGGCTATCTTTAACCTGGCAAAAAATTTGTTCTCCAAATATGCAATCACCCTCCACTGTTCTATGTCGAGACCCTCTTATCTTTAGGTGTTAATGTATTGTGTCGAAAAGTTAAGCGTGATTACGAATGAGTCTGAGACGCGCTCTGTGTGTAGGCGGTCTTTAAATCCAATCATACAATCACATACATATTTTTCACCCCTTTCAAGAAAAGAAAATAAATCGGTGTTGAACCCGTCTGCTTTTAATGCTCGCGTTTAAACATTGATAACCATCACACTTTTTTTCCTTCTGAATTCTGTTGACATTTAAAGGCGATAAGTCAATATAACAGGCAAAAACAGGTTTGTTTACTTTTTTTTAGATCTACGGATCTGTAGAAAGATCGCTCAGGCCTCCTCTAACACAACATTGTAATCGATAAACACTATAGTGCAGAATGATGGCCTCAGTCTGTTCTTTAAATAGTATTCACGGGGTTTCCCTCTAAGTTGAACGGCCTTGAGTTAGAATTATAGTGAGTCATTCGCTTGGATTTTCCAGATAATGTGATCTCAATCAATACAGGTTTGAAAGGGCGAGAAAAGCACAAACGTGAAGCTTTTATAAAACACAAGTACCGTTCATAAGTAACAGAAAGATTTTTATTTGTACATTGCATAGAGAGACATATTGAATTCCGAATTATGAAACGATATTTGATATAAATATATTATTACTTCAGCCAGTGTGACAGCACCAGCCTTGTTTAATATTATGCACACATTAGACTTACGAATGATACATATAGAGGAATTAAGCCAATTCCAAATCAAGAATAAGTTGAATTTTATAAGCACAATTAAAGATATGTGCGTATCCATTTTAACTTTTACCTGAGCGCGCAAATAAGGCGATGTTTCCGAAAGAACATACGTTATCAGTATCATTCTGGGATGTTGTCGCACCTTGGAACAGTAATATCCGGGTCATCAAGTGCTTTTTTTCTGCCTGACTCACCTTAAAGGTGTTTGCCTCAGTAATCTCTTATCACGTCTTTCACGGTCCCCATTATCAGCCATGATCTTTATTTGCCACGGAATTCGCTACGCTTGTCTTAACATGGAAAACTCGTGACTACCAGTACCACTATTTTGTGATGTTAACCTCATTATCATAATACGGTGTGGTGCTGACGCCTTCAGTGGAGATTTAAAGAAGTTTGTGAGAGACGGGGGGGGTTCTATTTTTTGTTTGTTTTGTTTTGTTTTTAGGTTGTTGTTTTTTTTTTTTTTTTTGTGTTTTTGCTTTGTTTTTCTTTCTTTGCTTTTTTTTTTATTTATATTTTATACTTACGAATTGTAATCGTATGAGTCAGTCAAAGGTTAAGGGCGATGAGAGAGAGTATGTGTGTAGGAGTGTGAGCGAAAAGGTATTTAAGGTGTCCGTTTTTATTTATTCTACATAGCTTCGATCTCCACACAAGATTATAGTGAAACCATTAGAAGGGTGAAGCAAGCAAAGAATCGCCGTAATCAAATCTATATGATTTTATTAGCCAATATTCCTGCGAGTTGATCAGACAGTTGCTTTCACGCGTTTTCTTGAAAAATATTCCAGGATTTATACCCTTGAGTGTCTTTTTTTTAATTTAATATTGTTTCTGGGAAGAAACAATCAGCCGTGAAAATCGAAATTAGCATTCCAATATTCATTTCCGTTGTAGAATTTTTGTCGTTTTTTTTGTTTGTTTGTTGTTGTTTTTTTCGTCTTTTTCTTTTTTGTGTGTGTGTGTGTGTGTGTGTTTGGTTTTGTCTCGTTTTGGTTTTTTTTTTTTAATAAAAGAAAACCAATGCAGTATTCTATAAACGAAATATTCTCTTTGTTTCTCATAGGGCCAGCATGGACAGCGGTGTGGTAACCTCTAGCGGCGTAAGCGGAAGTCAGGATACCTACCAGAATCTCCCGCCGGCCAAGCGACGGCCTCCACCACCGCCACCGTCCCACCCCCAAGAGACGCGAGAGCTGAGCCCAGAGGGACCGCCTCCGGCCCTGCCACCAAGAAGGTCGGTGGAACAATAATTTATTATTCATAGGGTCTAGTTTGGTCGGGTCCATTAGTTGACTTTCGATTACCTATCGAGCTTCCAGTAATGCCAGGGACATTGGAAGTTCGTGCCATTACTTGAAGATATACCACTTAATAAGCAATGACTCCACACGCACACACAGAAACACAAAGAGAGAAGAAAATCCGTCTGGACTGTCTTTGGTCCAGAAACATAGTTTGAAAGTAGAAAAGAGGATCTGGAAGAAATCTTTTCGGATAATTAATCTCTCTCCCCCCCCCCCCCCCCGCCCGCCCCCCTTTCCCCTCTTTGGGGTGGCGCTCTGTCTGCGATTCTCTTTTATTACCTTTAAAGACTAATAAATTCATGAATTTTTTTAAAGGAAGAGAGAGAGAAATATCAATTGTTGTAGGGTTGGATCATAAAACGTTCGGCAGGGATTTTCTTCACGAGTTTAAACCTCACGCCATTGATCAGTGAATTTTGAGCCTCATGTTTTTTCAGCCTCGCTCTGTCTGATGCGGGCCTGTTGTTTAATATGCACAAAGGCCATTATATCGACTTGTTCAGAAGTTTTATAAAATAATCAAACATGTATAGAAACTAACAATGTAGTAAGAATAGTCTTCCTGCACCATATTAAGAGGTTATTGAAAACTACTAGTAGTTAACGTTTTGAGTTGACGTCATACCCTGCCACAAACTTCCTGAAAATGAGACTCCTACCGCAGCTTGGATAATAGGTGTCTTTGCACACTGAAGGGGACCTTATTCAATTCAGGCAATTATTCTCCTTTTGTTCTTGTTGCTCTTTTATTATTTTTTAATCGCATCGCTTGATAACTATTATAAAGGTGGCTGAAGTTCTGTTTGAATTTTAGCAGATTCTATATGAAATCTTTTCATGTTGAAAGGGGAAATTAAATTAAAACCCCCTCTTTATTCGTTTCCGTTGCCTTTTTATTCGTTTGAATGTTATCCTTTCTTTACTTCTTTTTTCTTTAGATAAGATTTAGAGGCGACAGACCACTGAAACAATCATAAGTAAGCCAGTAGCACCATGCTCCCTTTAAGTTGCAAAGCGACAGTTGCAATCACTATAAGCGAGTGTTTCAATTCCACAAAGGGCAAGCTTTTTTCTATCATTTCTTCTCAAAGCCTATTTTTTAACAAAGCATGCACTGCTTAAAACTAAAATTCTTCTTTCTTTGCAGATATAGGGAAGCGTCGGAGGTTACCTCTAATAATATTAAAAACAGCAAGCTTGGAGAAAGCTTAGGTTTTGAACCTTCAGTTACAGAGAGCCCACCCAACTCTACCAGCTCCTCTGGCTCCCCGCGAGACTCGAACACTGGTTCAGCCACAGATAAGCACAACAGCAGGATACATGTGATACCCTTTGGTCGACACCAGCAACAGCAGCAGCAGCAACAACAACAACACCAAAAAGATGGCGAAGATGATGTGGAAATGGTCAAGCGGGACTTTAAGAGCTTGATGAGTCAGTGGGAGAACAACTCGCCGAGAGAGGACCGCTATGCGGCCGAGCTTCGGAAGCAAGCACCTAAATTTTCACACTCGCAACAACAGCAGCAGCAGCAACAGCCAAATGCGATGCCAATGTCTTTTAAACACTCACGCACACCCATAAACTTCTCGACCACGTACAAACGCGAGCCTGCACTGCCTCAGGAGGCGACCTCTCCAGCCTCTTCCTCTCCAGCTCTATCCGAGGCTACTACTGGTTCTTCCACATCATCAGCCACACAACCACAGCAACAACATCAACATATCCCATCATCGTCATCTCCTTCCGTTGGGAAAAACTTCTCCACTTCCGCCACTGCCTCATCCCCTCCATCGTCGTCGTCGCTCTCAACAAAGTCATCCATGAGGATAAACACCAACATTGCGGCTTCGAACTCTTCTGAGGTCCCTTTATTGGGAGAGACTCGTGGCAAACAGGCCGTCTCTTCCCCTCCCCCTCCCCAACTCCCAGAAAGAACGTTTGGCCTGCATCAGCAACAGCAGCAGCCTGACAGTGGGCGGCTCAGATCCAGCTCGGACGCGTCTCCCACGCCGTCATCCACCAGCAGTGGTGGAGCGGGTGGAGGTGCGGCACAGCCGTCCACTAGCCGCTACAGTAACTCCGGTCCCGTGTCGCCCAGTGGGCGGGACCGCAGCGCATCTGACCACGACATCCTGTCAGACAGAAGAGCTGGGTCGTCGCCACACCAGAACCAGTTCAGGGGAATGGACGGCTCGCTTCAAGATGGGTCTGCGTCAGGGACTCAGTGGCGACCTCGCCGCGCGCCGGAAGTGCCGCCCGCGTCGCAACAGGCACAAGGGCAACAAATCTCGGAGGATGTAATGTCGACTGAGTTCCCTCCCCCGCCACCAGAGATGTTGCAGCCAGGAGACGATGGGTAAGTACAACAATCTTTTGTTTCATGGCTTTTGTTTGTGCCTTTGATGAGCTGTTTTCAATTTACCCTTGGTTTATTTTAAGGCCGGTCTGTCGAGGTTATCATTCTGGAAATTTAATAATCTATGAAAAACAAAATAATAGATTAAAAAGAAGGTAAAACTTCTAAAAAATCTGATTCAGCAGTCACGGTGTAATATTCGATCCGGAAAGTTAAGGCATGTGCATCTCTGTTAAGAACCCTAGAAGTTTCATTTTGAAAACTTGCTAAAATTGAGAAGAACTTTTCGCAAATCCAATGAATGAAGTTGTAGGACGATTATTCAAAACATAGCTTTTGTGACTCATGTTTTTTCATTGGAAGTACAACAATCGCATTCACTGTTCTTTGAGGGCGTCATTTTTCATAAACATTGACAACACTTGAATTTTTACAGAAATGGCTTCTTTTTCGTTTTGTTCAATTTTTTTTTTTCTTGTAGCATCCTTTTACAAAGTTCGTGTGTGCTGTGAGATGATGGTTAGGAAATGTGTATGGCTATCTGGAAGGTGTGAGAGGGCTCAAAACATTATTCAGAGAGTTATTTGAAGAAATATGTCCAAGCCACCTGAATCACAAAGGTCTTTGTTCACCCACACTGATGAGAAAGATGCAGCGGCGATGATTTGAGGCAGATCCCCTTCTCTTAAAAATGAAAATCTTTGTTATTTAGAAATTGTCGGTTTTGAAGGTGCTGATAAAGAAGGGAGACAAATACAAAATAATATTTAATATATTCGTGTGCATTGATATAATTGTTGTTACCTCCCTTGTCATAGTTTCTCGTTTGATACATAACAAGAATTTGGCGAGCACTTAATAATATTGTTCTCAACTCAGAAACCTTGTGTTGCGGTATATAAAACACAGTTTTTATATTTTTTTTCTCAATTCACTTTGTTCTTCTGCGCTCTAGCTTTACCTAGAAAGAAGTTTTTCTTTATATCAATTTGAGACCCGGTTCTTTCATTGATATAATTTATATCTATTTTGCCAACATTACTTTCAGTGCTTTCAATGTTGCCGGCTTACACTACCTACGTATACCAATGTTACTGATCTTTTAACCACAGTTGGAAACTAAGTCCTAGTTCCAAACCACTTTTGTGGTCTTATATAGAACTACAATTAAAACCTTAAGTCCTGAATAAAGACCTTTTATTCTACTGTCGTTTCAGCCCATTCACCTCCCGACCTTTTTTTTTTTTTCAAAATTTGTTTTATTAGTTCACGTCATTGCTCTAGTAGTCTTCCCTTTACTTTATGATGTTTAACTCCTCAATTAGCATTTTTAACTTTTCCATACATCATTGTAACATCGTTCTTTAATTGATGTCTTTTCCCGGTTGGATTTAGGTCTTTTCCATTCTTCTAAGTTTCTATCTCCGAAAAAGTATTAGTTCAGTTGGCCATTTTGCATTGTACTAACTTGTTCTTAAAACCTTCTTCTGAGACATTGTGATGCTCTTTTTGTCTATGAAAATCAACAGTCTTACTCTGATGGAGATTTGTATTACTTTCTTGGGAACATCTTGAAATCTTACTTTTCAAAGGAAATTGTGTCAGATGAGGAATGCTTTACATTTTTCAAGGAGTATGAATATTCTCCTGCGACAACTCGATTTTTCCTCATGTTTATGACTCTTATTAATCTTATGAAGGTTACCTATTATGGTCTTCATTTTCCCCCCTCTTAATGAATTGCTTCAGGTCATTATCTTCAGAGTATGTAATGAAGTTAGTCTTTACCTTTATTTCACCTTATAATATATTGTAAATATCATGTAGACCTTAGTTAACCTACATTGGATCTCTCAATGATAGACTAAACCATTGACCCATTCCCACCTTCGCTGAGTATCTCTTTATTGCTAACATTATTCCTTTTACCTGTTTATTTGGTATGCAAGGTTGGGGATTGGGAGGGTATCCCTCAAAGATTACATCACCAATATAATCGTTGTGTTGAGCTACTAGTCTTGGTTCCTAGCATTCTGTGTATGTCTATACATGTATTTCTCTCGTTCTCTCCCTTCATCTCTACCTTTTTTACCTGCCTGTTACATGTATTTCAATTTACTTTTTGCTTTCTTTCTCATTTCTATCTCTAGCTGTCTTCTGCGTTGGAGATTGGCATTAATTTTGTTGCTTTTTTTTTTTTTTTTAAATATTTGTGGGCGGTTTGGAATGCAGACCTATCTTCTGGATGCTATAATCTGACAGTTAAAGGTGGATGATGTTTTTTTTTTTTTTTTTTCCCACCGGCCGCCTTGTCTGAGAAGAAAAATGATCTGTTCTTCATTTTTGTTGACAGTGTGAATGAGAAAGCATATCCAATATTCTTTGTTAAGACTTCATGCTTTAATCTCGATGACAGATATTCGCCTGTTGAGGTTTCGTCGTTCTTTCATTGTGGAATGAGTTGTTGTCCAATCTTTTTTAAAATGATTCATTT
The DNA here is from genome assembly GCA_033675545.1 of Elysia crispata. Lineage (NCBI taxonomy): Eukaryota > Metazoa > Mollusca > Gastropoda > Plakobranchidae > Elysia > Elysia crispata. The sequence continues at coordinate 427,080 of JAWDGP010002060.1, forward strand.
TGGTGATTAGTTTTTTTTTTGTTTTTTTTTTTTTTGTTTGTTTGTTTCTCTTTTGTTTTGTTTTGTTTTGTTTAATTGGCAGACTTTTGTAGCTAAAAACTTGCGATACTATGGAACATGTTGTAGATTCATTTATATTTAAGCAATATATCAGAAGTTGTATGAAGGAGCATTTTTTTTTTCAATCAAAGTAAACATCGCATTCTTTAGCATGCTTAAACCAAAGACTTTAATGCGTTTTAAATTGCAGCGCAACGCAGCGCACAGGGGACAAATTTTGAGAGGAATAAAAAATCGGAGAAAAAGAAAGCATTAATAAGCTGGGATAAATTGTCGGAATGGGCGAGAAATGCTGCTGGCAGGTGGCCTATGTGTTTTTGTGAATAAGTGGTCTCATGTGATTGTGTGTTCGAGTGAGGGATTATAGAGAGAAAGAGATGGAAAGAGAGAGAGAGACAGACAGACAGACAGAGAGAGAGAGAGATTCATTCATTCTGGGAAACGACCAACCCACAGGAAAGTCAAGGGCGGACTTTGACATGGAAGCATTATTTTATTGCCTTTCCAGCAGGACTATAACTGTAAGTAGCCACAAGTGATAAACTACAGAATGGGTCAGGAATTGTTCAATGGCAAAAATGATTTCTTTTCCTTTAAATGTTACATCTGAGCAGTTTTGACGTTAGCTATGTAAGGAAAATTATAATGCGAGGAATGTAATTGTGAGATGAGTAATGGTTTTTGCGGGTTCAATTATAGGTGAAGGAATGTGACATGTCCACAGCAAGGTGGGAATTAATTTTTTTTTTCAACATAATGGTATATTCGGCCTCCATATTCTTATTCTTATGGAAGAAGCATGGAAGAGAAATTAGGTTTGTACTTTCCCGGCTTATTGTAATTTGAGAATCGAGAAGATAGTAGGCAGATCTTTTTAGTGTGACTAAAAATGAATAATTATTTTTTTTGGTTAAAAATTTTTGCATGTTCTCTAATTTATCTGTTAGATTTTTAGAACATTGATTGGTGTATTGTTTTAACATGTTAATCAGCCGTTTTTTTTTTTTTTTTTGTTTTTTGTTTTTTTTTTTTCCTTTGGTCTTTATTTGAATTCAAAAGTGATATCGTTGGTGAGCTTAGATTTGTGTATTTTTGTTAAATTCGTGAAACATTAATGTAGTCCAAAGTGAGCCGTTTAGCCATGATCCTCAATGGGCCACTTCCACAATAGCTGTTGCTTAATGAAATCAAATTATCTTGGAAGTTCGCTGAACAGAAAAGATATACGGTATTGAAATTTGGAGTAAAATTTGTAAAATGAAGAAATAAGCACAGATACCCGCTCGCATTGGAATAACTGAGGGGTAGGGTATTATTCGCGCCAGCTAAATCGGTGACCTTCAATCAAAGATAATCGAAATAGTTATATTTCTGGGGTTATACACTGGCCTTTCTGATTATTAGCTTATCTTGCTTGCCTTAAAGTAAGCCAAAAGTCTATTCCACACCTTAGCTTCAAGTCACTATCTGGTTGGTTCTGTTCGAAATAACTGACATAGCACTTCGACATTTCAAGTTATGGCTCGTTCAGTCGGAGAGCAAGAGAGGTTGTTTTGCGGACAACTGACAAGGCTTATCTCAGCCACGGTACCATAGAGTATCCAAGAATGTGAGCACTAGGTTTCGATGTTGTGGTGAGTACCCTCTTCTCAAAGGAACTAACTCATCCCTTTCCCTCTTCCCCCCAACCCTCACACCTCAAAACAAAAAAGGGGAGGAAATGGGCTTCGCGCCCTGACAGCTCACCATCTGTCAACACCCGAGGCATCTAGATCTACCTCTCTCATGTTAAGTCTCTTGATGCGGTAACGATTCCCAGGGTGAACTCTCTCTCTCTCTCTCTCTCTCTCTCTCTCTCTCTCTCTCTCTCTCTCTCTCTCTCTCTCTCTCTCTCTCTCTCTCTCTCTCTCTCTCTCTCTCTCTCTCTCTCTCTCTCTCTCTCTCTCTCTCTCTCTCTCTCTCTCTCTCTCTCTCTCTCTCTCTCTCTCTCTCCTTTACCTCCAATGGTATTCGCACACTAAAAAATGGGGACAAAGTTTGTTGATCAGCCCACGGCTGTGGTTTATGTTTATAAATATCATTTTGTTTCGATCATAGATCTACAGCAGTATGTTTTTGCAAACACACTGTGGGAGGCAGAGCGCTAACGGGCGTTATTCTCATCCTGGTTCCTGTAACCAGCATTTTGGTCATCAGCCAATGACGCGTTTTATACTGAAATGAATAGCAGGTTTGTTTCGTTCTTTTTATTATTATTATTATTATTATTATTATTATTATTATTATTATTATTATTATTATTATTATTATTATTATTATTATTATTTTCCTCTAAGTGTTATATAACGCTTAGAAGAGCAAAGACGCTTCGTTTGTGTCTCGGAGTTTTGATTACTTTTTCTCAAGAGCGCTTTTCCGTAGCTTTTCTCCATTCTCTTTTTAGAAGATGGAGATTATTACAAGTTTTTTTTTTTTGTAAGAAGCAAAGACTTGGTGTACTGAAGTGAAAAAATGTATATCATTCCCTTAATACGTACTAGGTTTTCTTTTGCGTTCTAAGCTTCACCAGCGAAAGCTATTATTCATGACATTCTTGTAGGCTTTTTTATCGTTGTTTTCGCAAGAGATGGAAAGGTAGTAATTGCAGGATGCGTCGATGCATATTGATCGCATGTGTTCTGTCCACAAGAGTCGATTGTCTAGTACGTCAATGAGGTAGTGGCCAGCCAGCCCACTCATCCCATCTTTAGCTGTATGATCTGAGTAGGGAGATCTGGAGATAAGGAGATAAGCTGTTGCTGCCCTCAGTTTCTTGACGTCACCCTTTGCCAATTGTCTAGGCTTGGCCTCTTTGATTGCATACTGATCTCGTTATGTGTGGTTCAAGTACAATTTTTCTTCTTCTTCTTGTACTTCTTCCTCTTGTACTTCTTCTCCTCCTCCTCCTCCTCCTCCTCCTCCTCCTCCTCCTCCTCCTCCTCCTCCTCCTCCTCCTCCTCCTCCTCCTCCTCCTCCTCCTCCTCCTCCTCTTCATCATCATCATCATCATCAGCAGCAGCAGCAGCAGCAGCATCATCCTCATCCTCTTCTTCTTCTTTTCCTCCTTTTCCTCCTTCTCTCCTTTTACTCTTCTTTCTCCTTATCCACCATACTCCTACTCCTGCCAGCCTTTCTTGCTTTATCTGATAAACTACGAGTATCTATCCTTTTTATCCTTTCTTTCCCCCTATATCTAGCCATATAACTTTCTTTAGCTTGTATTAATTGTTTTTGCTGGGGTTTGTCTGATATCCATCACCACTTCTGAAGTTGCTACTGTAAAACAGAAAGGAAGATTAAATGTTCTGTTCCTCTTATTGCTTTAGCTCACCATCCCGTTTGACTCAACCTTTTGTTTATGCGGTAAAGTTTGCCATCCGTTTCCCGAGCTTATCTCTTTTTACATATTTTTTTTTTTTGCGTTAATTGTGATACCATTTGGATACCACTGTGTCAAGTTGCCCTAATCTTTCCAAAAACGATCATTTTATCGACACTATCTTTCTTATCATAGTATCGTAGGGGCAAAGTTGACAATCTTGAAATTGCTCCTGTAATCGTTACACTTTGAAAATACATTTGTAATGAACTTTCCATAGAAGAAAAAAATCACAGGGAGGTTTTCACCAGATAATATTACTTTGTAATTAATTGTTCTCGGATTGAAATAACACGTTTAAACTGCAACTTGATGTTAATAATGGTGGGGGTTAAAAAAGTATCGAAACAAGTTGGTGTGTGGTGCAGCCAAGATTCATAATTACCTGGTATCTAAGTGCTAAGGGTTTATCCGATCCGAAATGAGATTCTCTTCTCGTGAGAACATGGGATCGGTAGCTAGAGAGAGTCCAGCTTAAGCTGATTGTGGGAAGCTCGGACCTCTTGAGTATGTCCTCTCTATCATTGACTCTTTTTAACGCTGTAGTTTTAAATTGTTCAAAGTATATCTGAATCTTACACGGGTAGTTTTAATCTGCCAACTTAATTTTTTCCCCCCTATCTGAAGTCTGTGTAACTGCATAAGTCTATCATTGTATTCGCACATCTCATGAACATGATGAGTTAGGTAAAACATGTTACCTAATTATTAGTTAAGGTGTTTATTATTCTGCCCCGCTTTTTTAATGCTTAAGTTGTTCTTCTTGCTTCATGTACACACACAAAAAATAACAAAAAAGTTATATATATATATATATATATATATATATATATATATATATATATATATATACACACACACACACACATATATATATATATATATATATACACACACACATATATATTCACTTGCACTTGCGTATGTAGCAGAAATTACCAAACTAGTTCCTCTGATAAATGACTAAGAATTACCGCTTAGCCTTACTGTTCCCCGCGATTATAGAAATTACAGACCAGCAGGCGAACTAGTAGTTAGTAGCAGTAAATGAAAGGTCGCGGTGAGTGAAATCTGATTCAGCGAACAATAATTTACTGGAGCCCGCTTCTAGCAAGTGCATGCTTTGATACCAGGCGGTGTGCCCGGAAACTGGTGATAACTGGTGTCATTACCTGATTAGAGAGGGCTTCATTCAGGTCAATCTACTTAACATACTGCTTTTTGTGGTTTGTTTGTTTTATCCCTGTTTTTTGATGGTTCGTGTGAGAGAAAAAAAACCTACTCTATTATCTGCCGCCTCTCTCTCTCTCTCTCTCTCTCTCTCTCTCTCTCTCTCTCTCTCTCTCTCTCTCTCTCTCTCTCTCTCTCTCTCTCTCTCTCTCTCTCTCTCTCTCTCTCTCTCTCTCTCTCCTCTCTCCTTTTCTCTCTATATATATTATAATGTATTATATTATATAATTATATTTGTATATATTTATCTTCTCCCTTCATCTCTTACTCCTCTTCTTAACACAATGCCTTCTTTCTTGCCCTCTCAATGACATTCTTGCACGTCCTGTCTCTCAGATTTCCCTACTTTCCCTCCCCCCGCGACCCGATCAGTCCTTGCGCGACCAGCCATGCCCTCACGCGTCCCGCGCTCTCCTCAGGATACGGTGGAGGTCTGTAACTCACGTATCCCACACGTTCGTCACTCCGCCAGTTCCACAGTCCTGGCCAGAAGCTGCTTGTGTTATGTATTTCACGCAGTGCTCACTGCTTTTAATCACTGTTATCGTCTCAGAAAGAGGTTCACATTGTAAAAACACCTTTGGATTGGTCTTTTTGCCGCTGTGTTTTCCTAGTTTTATCGTGGATGTTGTATCAATGTGTAAATCGGGTGTGCCGTTTCTTGCCGTGGTGAAAGTTATTTTGATTTTCCATGAGTGTTGGAGGAAGCATGAAGCTGAGTTTCTTGCGGTCGCAACGTTAGGTCATAGAATGCAGGGTGTTATTCTATTAGAAACTCTGGAATAAACATAAACAGTTCTACAATTCAGTTTTATTTATGCTGGAGCAAAGGCAGTAAAAAGTAATTTGATGATATGATGTCAGAATAGTGGGGAAAAAGATGTGCGTGGGGGGGGAATAGGGGATATATCTTACTATGTTAATTCATGTGCGTGCACAAAGGTGTGTCATTGTATATTTTTTTTCTTCCACTGTCCTAACAAAGTAAATAGAATGATGTAGATCATCAGCTGGTGTAAGACTTGTTTAAGTGTGGGAGTGGTGGGACTACATCACTCTGAGAGGGACTTGACGTTTGTGGGTATTAGTTCAGGCGCACACAGTGACTGCATTGTTAAGATGCTATTTCAGCTTTTCAAGCATGCAAAAAAAAAAAAAGATTCAAATAGGATTGGTCTTGAAATGTACATCTTTTTTCATATCTTGAAGGGTTTTCCCCTGTTTTCTTCTTTTAATGTGTGTTTATGCTTAGGACGAGAGGAATCAACAACTTTAATCCCTCTTGGATTTGAAACAGATTTACCAAGAATGCAGTATTTCAATAGGGTTTAAGACTCATCGAGTTTCTTCTCTTTTTAGCTGCACCTGAGAGCGAGCTCTTGGATTCGGTGTCTTGCCTGTTTTATCAATCAATGTGTTGGTTTTCCCTTCGGTCTTGGATGTGCTAGGTTAAGTTACATACACACTGAGCTTAAGGTGCAGTGGCGGAGATTAGCTTATGGTGCAGGTTGAAGTGATTTATTAGCATACTAACCTATGCTTTATGGTTATTTGATAAGAGTTTTGAAGGTAGCGTAGCGCACATTAGCCCAGCTGTGACAATTCTAGTTGACTGGCGTGATTTCTGCAGCTCAGTACATCGGTTTTTCCCTAACATCTGCGTTGATTAATTATCGTATGACCGTGCGAAGCAGATTGCCATGCTCACACTATTCAGTATAAACACTATCGAAGTTGCAATGTAAACAAGTTATTTGTTTAGTCAATAACAGCTTTTCAGCTTCTAACAAAAATAAAGCCTGTCTTTCATAAGCGAAAAGACTGCATTTCGTGCAGCTGTTAAGAAATAGTATTTAGGCCTAATTGTAATCGGGCAGATTAAATAGTTACAATGTTCCCTTGGGCGCTGAGATCTATTTGTAATCTCACTATTCCAAGCGAATTACACACTCTTCTTTTTATCTCTCTCTCTCTCTCTCTCTCTCTCTCTCTCTCTCTCTCTCTCTCTCTCTCTCTCTCTCTCTCTCTCTCTCTCTCTCTCTCTCTCTCTCCCCTCCCACCCCCCTTTCTCTCAGGCCTTTCTGATTGCAACGTGATTGAAGCAGGTTGATTTAGAGATAAGATAAGGAGTTGATAGAGGAGTGGTGATAAGCGAAGCAGGCGAAGGGGAGTAGCGGAAGTATATGTAAAAAGAGAGAGAGAGAGAGAGAGAGAGAGAGAGAGAGAGAGAGAGAGAGAGAGAGAGAGAGAGAGAGAGAGATTGGGTGCGTTGTATAATCATGTGAGCGCTGCTTTATTTTAAGTGAGTGTAGGTAGAGCCACTGGACTCAAACGACTGGTGATGATGATCAAAACAAGTAAAGTCAGCATTGTGCAAGGTTCTGGCCGGCACCTATTTCCTGCAGACCTTACGTTTTCTCGCATGCGTAGATATATAATAGATCAAGATGGTAAGATTAGAGCTACTGGTAGTTAACATCCTCGCCGGGTACTGTGATCATGGAAACTGTGTAGACTACCCCGATATTTGAAAGTGGTTAATTGCGGAGCTCTTACTGTAAATTGTGACCACGCAAGAATTAACGTAGGTTCTAGTGCCTCTCTGAAATTGTGACGTTCTCTATATATAGTTAAGAGCACAACGCTTGTTTCATAATTAGATATATAAGTTCATGCTCGCATCGTTATCAGTTGTTTAAGTTGAATACTTTGCCTCATCAAGCTTAAACAATAGCGCTTATTATACAAAAGTTATTTTAAAAAAGGACCTTTTTTGCTCAAAGTGATTTTGAACAAAAAAATTCCCGAAATTTTTCCTGTTGCTTCTCCACCGTTACGGTTGCTGATGTGACTTTTAAAGAGATCGGTAACTCAGTGATAAGGCTCTGGGTGTCGCTTTATCAATGAGCTTTACTTTTTATGCTATTAATTTTCCACCGGATGGCCCTTTTAAACGGTCACACATTTCAGGATTATATTTCATATCATTATGTTTCAGTACCTGAGATCGGCTTACTGTTCTCGTTTTAGTTAATGCTTGAAGGCAATATGGAAATGGAGTGTTACATGTCGTAATTAAAACTAAGGTTTACTGTAATAAAACACCGATAATGCTTAATGCCAAACATCTGATTCATTTTTTTAAATAATTTTTACTACGCATTCGTTATTCCTTAAGCAAAAGTTTGAATGTTAGAGCATTAACTTGAGGACTTGTTCACATGATGTTAACCTGAACGATGCATCTCTGAAGCCCTGACTCTCCATTTTGATGTGAACTCGATCTAAAAAATTCATAAAACAGCATCAAATTCGAAGGAGCTTCTTTTAGTGGGAGAGTTCGGAACTGTTTCTGAAACTGTGTAGCTTGAGAGAATTGTGTGCACGTAGCTTCGGTCATTCAGTGAATTGTGTGAACGTAGCTTCGGTCATTCAGTTCACGTGACATTCCATAAGGCTGATGGGCCGGCGCTGGACTCTAACTGGCGCCGCCCATGGAAGTGGCCACCCAGTGGTCATGTATGCCTGTCAGCGATGGGGACTCAAGTAAGTACCCTACACAGTACACACTGCCTTTATTGCTTCCTCATTTTCTGCCTTCCAATCCGAGCGTAGGGGTACTTCATGTTATAAAATTATTCATACAAGATATTTAAGATATTCGTCAGACGTGCATTAAATTGGAATATCTAAACTTAATTAGATATAAATTTAGGCATAATTAAAAGAAAAACAAATCCTAGAAACGCTTTGAAACGTGAACTCTTCAATGGAAGGACATGAAATTAAGAGGACTATTTGGCATCATGTTTCTCATAACAATTCAGATATCATGAAACGGAGCTTCAACAGTTTATTACGCCTTTGAAACCACAAAAACAAAATTTTTTTTTAGCTTTCTATTGAAATTAATTGTGGAGACCCTCAGGTGTTCCCTCCCTTCTCTCTTTTACCTCTAAAATTGTTTTATCTTGACTCTAAATCCACCACAAAACACTTATGGTTTCAGCTTTTGGTGCCCACTTGGCTTCGTTTTACGTTTGTTCTCTGACTCTTTGTGCCACGAAAGTTAGGCAAATCTATAAGAGTTCTGCATATTATGGTAAGGCAAAAATGAAGTAAAGGATCACTTGTGTTTGGAAGAGAGGTGAGGGGAAGGGGGGAGGGGAGAGGGGAGAGAGAGAGAGAGAGAGAGAGAGAGAGAGAGAGAGAGAAAAGGAAATAAGGGAGGGGGCCTAGGCATTCATTTGACGGAAGAGGGATTAGTCAGAGAGACTAGATATGAATTATTTATTTATTTATTTATTCTTTATTATAATTGATATTATTATTATTATTATTATTGTTGTTGTTGTTGTTGTTGTTGTTGTTGTTGTTGTTGTTGTTGTTGTTGTTGTTGTTGTTGTTGTTGTTTTCGTCATTGCTGTTTTTGTTTCTGTTGTCTAATAAGTTAGAACTAAGGACCAACTAGGGATAGAAGGATGTTTCTGGCTTAGCGTGTCAGGTCAACTTTTTTAAACTATTCCATTTGAGCATGTCATGTGTGAAATTCTTCCCACGCTGTTTAAGCCCAGCCAGGTGTTTTCCTCACAGTTAGAACATTTATTACAAGCGGTTTACCTTAATGTGAATAACTTAAGGCAAGGACACAAAACGATTCCTATCACAATCTTTACTCGTAGTTGGGAAGCCCTTCAATGCTCTACCAATGTAATAAAGTACACATTAATAATAAAGTATAGCAAGAGGAAATACTTAGTTTTTATACATAGCAAAGATTTCGTGTCAACTTGAAGTAGAACTTCGCGGAAGACTAACCCACAACTTTCTGTCCCACAAGCGATAAATCACATTTCATTCACCGTTCGTGTTTCAGCTACTAGTCTGTGGGAACTTGAAATCATCAAGCAATAAATTTGAGTTGGCTCTTGTTCCAATAGCACTGTTTTGGTGTATGTGGTATTGTGATTTTTTTTGTTTTGAAAGTTTTGATAACTCTCTCTCCACCTCCTTCCCCCCCCCCCCCAAAAAAAAAAAAAAAAAAGCCATATATCTCCCAATCAATCGAAGACAAAAAAATCTGAGAATTTTTTTAGGGGTATATCTGACCTAAGAGAAGCAAAAGAGTATTTTTTGAGAGGAGACGGGGTGAAATAACAAATGCTAAACTTCATACTTTAAAAGCCTGGTTTACGTGAATTTTCAGAAATGGAGTGTTTTTTTCTTCAGTCTCAGCTAGTAATGAACCTCTATTTATATAACTGTCGCATGTCTGGATTGTCTTCTATTTCCCTCTCCAGCCTCCAGCCTCTCTTTTCCCTCTCTCTCTCTCTCTCTCTCTCTCTCTCTCTCTCTCTCTCTCTCTCTCTCTCTCTCTCTCTCTCTCTCTCTCTCTCTCTCTCTCTCTCTCCCTCTCTCTCTCGATTCTATCTATCCATCCATCCATTTTTTATCTTAATCTCAATATACGCCTCCCTTACTTCTCTCTCCCTAATGCCCTCTTCTTTTATCTCTCTGTTTCTTTCTATCATATGAATTAATCTTTATCCCTTTTCTAGTGATCCCCTCTCTCTCTCTCTCTCTCTCTCTCTCTCTCTCTCTCTCTCTCTCTCTCTCTCTCTCTCTCCCCCTCTCATAAACACACACACCCAACCAAACACAATGAAACAAAATATGTTTGAAAATAAAAATTTTAACTGCTTCGACTGTTGCGACTCAGCACGTTTTGTCTGGAACATTGCATTTTGGCAAAACAAGTTGGTTTAAATTTAGAAACAATTTATGTCAGCAGGTACATTTTGGATAATTATGTAACTCTTAGAACTTACAGAACTTCGTTCAAGATTTTTGCGTTGGTTTTTGAAATTTTATGATGCAAAGCGATAACTCTCTCAAGAGTTTCCCAGTCTGCCTCTTGACAAGTTATATCAGAATTTACGTATAGAACTCCGTTACGAAGAGCCATTAGCAAAATTCTCAAGTGTTTTCATTTTTTTTTTTCAAGTTAAGCCTATCCTTTATGACCGCTCCCGACTTCTTGGCGTTAAAAAAATAATAATTAAAGAGCAACGCCTTAAGACGTTTTTTTTTTTTTTTAACCGTCTGGTAGAATCTACGGCAAGCGGTGAAACAGTTGGCCAAGATGCCAGATCTGGTGGAGCCATTACCGGGATGCTCCCAGGTCTCTTGACTACCAGTGACTTGTGACTTGTGATAATGAGCGCGCCTGTCGTGACCCGTGAGAGACCCTACCACGGTCACAGTGGTGACCTTTTAGTCCTGGAGGGAAAATGCAAGGAATGACTGGTTTATGATTTATTTATTATTGTTTACTTTTCTTCCTGTAATAGTCTACATTTTTTAACCGATACCTTGTTTGCGTTTATTGAACGCCAATTACTACTGTCTCGTTTCCGCGTTTTACCATTGACGAGTGATGTTGGCGTAGTTTGAGCTTCGCTCTCGACAGTTGTATTTGTTTCATTTATATGACGATCTAGGAATACGGCAAGTGTTCCTCTTTTGAAAAAATTTGGTTTCTTTTCATTCGTTGACATATCTTAGTCACGTTTTAAAAATCAGTCTGGATAAAAACAAGCCCATTGCCTCAAGTACTCCTATCTCAGAATTACTCAGACTAGTTTTGTTTTTATTTGCATGCTGCGTTACAATTAAATTTTTGTTGTTTTTTTGTTTTGTTTTTTTTTTAATGTCGACACACTGAATCATCCATTTTCGTCGTTTTCCTCTTATATTTTACGCGCTCTACTCGATGCAACACCCTTCTTAATTTTCTGATCATTAACAAAGAACCCTGGAAATTAGTCAGTAAACAGCCAAAATCTGCCTTGAATCTTCCAGGGTAGAACTTGTTGACCTGGATTATCCGGGGCCAGTTTATTATCAGCAAGTACCTAGATCCCCACCCTCTGACTTCTACTCCCTAGCGGGGTGAAGCTTGCGAAGATGCCGAGTGATAGATCTACATTCACTCCGGTTCTGGTCTTCATGCTATGTGGACCTCTTGACATTGAGCATGCTCGTGCTCATCCTTCTAATCTGGTACTTACTACATGTACAGGGCAGGGGAGAAGATAACGTGGTCATGGGAATATGGAAAAAATAGCGAAAATATCTCATGAAAATTATGAGTCAGACGCACAGATCATTGATGCAGAGAGGGGTTATCGAAAAGAAAGAGAGTCACACAGAGAGACAGACACACAAAGAAAGTTGGCCCCTACCCTCACATTACTGAGTAATCCATGTATGTTTCATTGACCTTTATTGTTCGTAGAAGTGTTTTATTTATTTTTTTATTTTTTCGTCTTTGTTTTTAACTGAAATGCCTGAGCCGTGATGTCATTCCTTTTAAAATGTTCTTCTATTCTGATATCGTGGTAATACTTTATTGTCAAGACAGGCATCGATAAAGCAAATTAATTTACCATTATAGATATTAATTCGAGACACCAAGCGATCCCCTTCTTTATCTTTTCCCCAGTGATAACAAATTGCCAGAGCAAGGACAGACTGATATACTATAAAGAAAAAACAGATGGAAATATCAGAGGAATGCTGAGAGAAGTTTGATATCGCTTTTTGATATCTGTTATTTAGCCTAGATCTCAAAAGCATTCACCTTTTGAAAACATTTGCCCCAACCAATCAACTTATTTTTTTACTCCTTGTATAGAGCAAGAAGTCACATCAGAGCCAGCCTTGGGGTTGAGTAATCTAGATTCTGCTTTACATAAATTTCTCCCTTTTTTTTCGTCTTTTTGGAGGAAAAAAAAACAATGGAAAAAAGAAATGGAAAAGAGAAATTTGGAATTTATATGGATTGCTATAATAATATGTATTAGAGAAATGGAAAAATAAAAAGATCATCTTATACCAATAACATCACTTTACTTTTATTTTATTTCCACTGGAAGAAAAAAGACAATTTTGAACCAAATCATGAAGATCTTCTCTCCTTTTTTTTTTTAGCTTGAAGTGTAGTCTTACCAAAGGTAGACATGTATATTTATCAATGATATCTGCGTCAACAGGACACCAATGTCACGATGTTTCCGTCCTCTCGTTGTATTAGAATCATCTCGAACCATAGATCTTTTGTATGTGTATGCGTGTCTATGATTAGCACATTTACCTGGGGAAAAAATACGAGCTTTGCATGGCATAATCTCTAACTGGAGTTCTCATTATTTTAGCTCTTGGCTTTATCTGCTCAGCCCTAGGACAACAGAAGCAAAATCTATAGCGGGTACACCTTACCCCAGGCTTAGCCTGCTCTGAAATATCACTGTGATGTCATGTTTTTCCCCTCCACTTACTCAGATTGTTCTAGCTCGTTACATCTCCGCTCTCTAGAGACGGGCCGATGCTTATCTCAGGTGTAGGAGATATTTCCATCCTGTGTGGCTTCCATTCTCTTGTACAGTTCTCTCGGTTTATACCGTTTGGTAACCCAACTGTTACGCTGAGGCTTTCTATGCAGTTATCGTATAACGTGATGCGTTGTAGGCTGTAAAAACTTACATGATATGGAAGTGACAGATTGTAGTGCACTGAACATTAATTGGTTTACAGTTTACTCAGCTATAACTGGCACGCAATGAAGAAAAAGCTGTGTAACAAAATCATACAGCAACTTTCACTGATCTTGTCTTTCACTCGCATGTCTTTTAGTACAAAATGAGAGTGAAGTAAAGCTCCTAAAGCTGCAATTGAAAATTTTCAACAAAAAAAAAATGGATGTCACAGAAAAGGCAGGGAGGGCGGTGTAACTGTTTTTTCGTCACGGTTTTTTAAGTCAGGAAGAGATCTCATCAAAATACAGCATTTGTTCGCCCAACGGCTTAATACTGAACATGCAAAATTATCGTGCTTTCAGAGAAGTGCGGCTATCACCTCTATATCTGTTTTATTTCTTAGCACATTCCTCCTCTTACCTTTCATATCCACGTATCTCTTTCTATGTCTGTTTTTCCAGCAATTCTTCCCCTTGTCATCGCTGTAGAAGTTCAAGTTTTGATTCAGATCTCCCCATAACAGCACGTCTATGACCTAAAAAATATCAATCGTTTGTCCACAGAACACGCCATGTTAGACTATCGCTGGAAATGTTATACAGTGCATCATTCTTAAAAAAAAAAATAAAAAAAAAAGAAGTAATGGCGTATTTGTGGGTCTTGGCAATAGAGCCAATTTTGTTATTCATGCCGCATTGAGATGAGGTAAATCCATGAGTGCGAACAGATTGAAACCGTTCTAAGACGAAATGTCTTGCAGGTAGTAGCAACTGCCATGAAAGTGTGGAGTTTTTGATGAAACAGACGTCATGTGGGCTTATACTCTACGTGCACTGCCTCTTGACAAGACTGGACGTATCTTTAGAAGATTAATTAGAATAAAATAATAGAATTAGCTCTTATGTAAAGCATAGCCATTTCAGTGCATTATCTTCGATGCCGAAATGCGACCGTAGTCGAGTCTTTCAATGGATACGTATTTTGTCCAGAATAACAAAAGCTACGCTAAAATCTAGTAAAATTAGCCTGACTTGCTGTCTTTGTGGCCAAAATATCATCCGGTATCCTAAGACGGTAGGAACAGTATTTAAAAGCATGCTTTTAGCACATGTCTCGATATCTTTTTATCGATCTATTTATCTATCAACCTGTATGAGAAATGTTTTTCGGTAATTTTCTATGTTATGTAAATGTTAATGTTCTATGCATTAAAACAGTTATACTCTTTCGTTTTGTTTGTCTCAGATTTGCGGAGGACTCATACATCGGCCACAAAAACAAATTGAGCAGACCTATAGGAACATACAAGCGTTCTAAGTCCGCTGCTGTCCTTCCAACCTCGAGGGCTACCAGCAACAGCAACAATGGCGGCGGCAGCAGTAGCAGCAGCAACATCAGCAGCCTGGGTGCGGGGCATCTCCACACCAGGAGCGTAAGCACCGCGGATAGCTCAGGTCTGGGCTCTGGCGCCACGGTGGGGGCAGCTGGGGTAGATGACTCCCTCTCGCCTTTCCCGTCATCCCGCTTGGCCCATCAGCAGGCCTGGACCAGTGAGATTGTTCTCTCAAGCACTGCTCATGCGCAGGCCACAGGCGCTATAGACTCGAATCTAGGTCGCGGCGAGGTATCTCCACCTCCTTCATTGTCTTCCCCACAGCAACTGGCGCCACCGTCGAGACCTGCCCGCCCCAACGCTCAGCAAGCACGATACGACAGTGGTGGGGAAGGTGGCTTCGGAGAGCATCCTAATGTTTCGTCGATCCCTTTTTCTTCTACGGCGACATCAGCAAACGCTGCCGAGGCAGCTCTCTCCTCCATCTCATCTTCCCCGTCGTCCTCATCTTCTTACCAACGTGATGTCAGCAATGTTCCCAGACGGCAACCTCCGCCGTTACCGGATTCACCGCCTTATGAAGGTCAAAGGTCAACTCAAGCTGGAGGATCTGTAAACTCTGATGATCCTGTGGTTCCCGGTCGTTCGCACTTTTGGCCCTCGACCAACAGCTCCTCACCCATAGGCGACGGGGCATCCCCACAACGGCGCCCATACCAGGGCAGTTTTAAAGATAGACAATGGGTGTCACAGGACGCCGGATCATACAGATCCCCGACAACATCGCCAGCCTCTTCTAGTCATGCGAACAACACCAGCAGCAGTAGTACCGGTGGCGCCCTTACCTCGCCGCCCCGTTCACCTGGCGAAGTGGCAGGTCCGCCCCTCACTCTCCCTCCCAGAGATTATAAGCGCCGAGAGAGCGCACCAGCAAGGCCAGCTATCGGCGGCAGCAATCCTTCCGCTATGGACAACGTATCCCTTGCCAACCAAAGACTTCAGCCGCCTTATGATTCCCAAGAAAGGCGCCAGTCTGATTCCTCAACATCTTCCTTCCCCAACGCTGCCGGAAACAGCTCTGGCTCACCCTCGGGTCCCGACTCTCATACTCTGTCTCTCCACCCAGCGTCTTTGTCCCCCAGCCACAGCCGACAGCCCTCCCAGGAGGAACTCGAGTGCGACCAGCACGCTCTGGTCCTTGCCAAACATCTGGCAGGGCAAGGAGCTGACCAGAAACTCTCCGAGGTGCTTCGCCTGGACACCAACAAGAAACGCATGCAATTTATGGATGGGCTCTTTTCGCAGTCCCAGTCCTCCCTAAATGTCTCGTCTTTCGATGGTCCTCTTCCTTCGTCTGAAAAAGGTCCGATTTCCACATCCCCATCCACAGCCACATCTTCGGCAAGCAGTGGGAACGCGCCGTGTGGCGTTTCGACTCCGCCTACCACCTCTACAGCCAATGGGAATGCTGCTGTGACGAAAGTCCCTGCTCAGAATGGAAGCACTTCCTCCCCAAGCAATACCGACTTTAATCAAAGGTAAATCGAGTCGCAATTCAATCTCTCTCTCTCTCTCTCTCTCTCTCTCTCTCTATATATATATATATATATATATATATATATATATATATATATATCACACACATACAATCTCTTTCTTTGCCTTTCTCTTTGTTACTTTATCTCTCTGTTCATGTGTTGTGTGTTTTGCCCTCTTTTACGTCAATCGAACGCTGCATTTTTTTTAATTAACAGGATAACACCTAATGCCTTTTTAATTTTTTTTATTAATAATTTAGATTGTGGAAAAATACTCTCAGTTCTTTACAAATTTTCACGTTCCAAATCTTAAATGTTCAACTCGTTTTGAAACATTATCACCGCTTCCAGGACTGTACCGTATTTTGTATCTCCCTCCTGCCACATGCCCAAATTACGGCCATGGCATCTCCACGATACCACCATGGCCAAAGTCTAGACTATACATGTCCGTCAACCGCTGCTGTCAGTGGAACGCTCTCTTAACTTCTTGACCCCGCATTTTTCTCGCGGAATCTTTCTTCGCTGTAGCTTTTGTAATTCATTCAAAGCTCAATTCCACAGTTAACTAGCACCTCGCCCTTTTCTCTCAATTCCTCTAGCTGGCAGCCTGGTCTAGCCTAGATCGACAAGATCCGAAAATCTATTATCTTTGCACTCATCCTTGTGATTTCTCGACACCTGTTCTGCATTTAAAATCCTGGCAGACTTGGCTTCTTGCCTCTTCGTCTATGAGTTGTGGAACCATGGAAGGTCATCATGTCTAGATTCCATGTTTTCCGTTTCACCTTGTTTTCTTCACCTCTTTTTCCTTCCTATTACGTAAACAGAACAAGTACCTCATTCCGAAAACTTCTGTCACTAGGGAATTTGAAATTAATATACATCTCCTTGCTAGTGGCTGAGAGGCTTAATGTAAACGCAATTCCATTTCTGAGAGCTTTTATCTACCACCATATTTACCAGCTTAACGTTCTACAAATATTAAAGGTACAGAGCTCCGATAGGCGCTATTTTTGACATTTGGGTAATAGAAAAGGACAAGTATATGTTTATACCGAATCAGTGTTGTTTCCCCTGATTCCTGCCTGAGTTTCGACATTCTAAATAGAAAAATTCGTGAGTTGATCGTTCGTTGAGGAAGGCGAGATGAGGTATTTTGCTAAACATCGACTTCTGCTGAAGGAAAGTCAATGCGAATTTCCCAGATAATGAGAACACGCCTCACGCCGTTCCTCTCTAGATTTATGGCATTATGGTCTGTGCCCGGTTTTCACGATTGTGTTTAGCCTTCAAAATTTGCTTATCGTGTCCTCCTACCTTTGGAGATAGCTTTACTTATCTTGCCTCGTCCTTTTTTTTATATTTTCATTTACTTTCCTCAAGTGCTCAAGAGGAAGTATTTGCGAGATTCGAGTTTAACTGTCAGCTTTGTTTTAAGATTCGCTTGTTGTTGATATCTTCCTCATGTGAATCTCAGTACCTTCCTATCCTTATCGCATGATCTTTTCTAGCGACATGCTTTGCCATTACAAACTTATAATTAGCCTCGCTTCTTCGAGTCTTGCGCTGAAATTATCAATTTCAAAATAAAGCCATAAGAAAGTGAAGTTCGGAAGCCGAGCAGGTCTAAATATAACCAAACTGATAAGTTCTAGCTTGGGTGTCTAGTATTGAGTTACGCAGGGCGAGCTATTTTAAGCGAAAGAAATATAATACTCTTCCATGACATAACTGCTTTTCTTAAAATTCAGCAAGATTTTTTTTTATGATGTTTCACGGGTTGCCATGCCCTGAAAGACTTCAATTGACCTTGCTTTAGAGTCATAGGATGCCATTTTCCGCGGAGGGAATGCCGTAATCCCGGTAAAGGTAGAATCCGGTCAGAGAGATGGCCTAGGTAGACAAGACTTTCCAAGACTGATGGTGGTGAGCAGCTTCCACTTGTTGAATCTTTTATCTGGCCCATCTTGAGAAGGCGCCAAACCGCTGTCAAAACACGCATACCTTTCTGCAGCCACCGTAATGTGTGAGAGGCAGAAGGCGTTAGGCGGGACAATTTAATTAGAAGGCTTTTTGAAGGCCAAAGTTAAAGTGGGGGGTGGGTGGGTGGGAGAGAGAGAGAGAGAGAGTTAGTTTTTCATTGCTCATTTAATGCACATATTTGCGGAGGAAAATGAATGAATCAAAAGTTTTCAGGGTGAATGATTTGGCAATAAATGTGCATTTAAGAAATAGTGTGTACATCCCTAAAATAAAAATTCAATAAAGGTCTAACTGCAGCAGTCTTTATCGTGTAGGAACTAGAGCCGCTTCCCTAGAGGGGCAAAGACGATTGTTTTCTAGATCACCGTTAAAATCTCACACTCTGATTGTGTTCAAAATAAGCTAAAGATAGATCGAATTAAAGACTAATAACGGTATAAGAACTCTAATTATTACAACAGTACCAAAATATTTTGTACATAGTTGGTTTTTGCAGTTTCTCATTTCAACATGAAAATCGAGTAAACTTAGATCATGATCGTCAGGTTACCTAACATTATAACATTCATGAAGTGACCAAGCGACCATTTCAGCGATTTTCTTCTTTCTTACATCACAAGTGCGTGGATGTTGTTGAGAATTTAGCAACATTGCATGGCCATATCTCAGTGCACCTTTTGGTTGATAAAAGGAAACTTTTGTTTTGGATGAAAGAAAACTTTCGTTTTTCATTATACCACAGTCTAGGCACCACCATGGAGTTAAAAATCGTTCTCTCCATGTGAGACAGACAATTTTCTTTTTAAAGTGATGTAGATAAGAGCTTCCTTTTAGCACCCTCCTTCATTGTGGTCCATGAAATCGAAGATCTTGTTGTAAGGTTCAGAAAATGAGAAATGACGCCGCCGTATCTTACTGTCTGCAGTGTCCAGTGTTCAGGCCTTGGAGCAGATCACTATCTGATTATTTTGGCTCGGTTCGTCCTCTTGCATGTTGACCTAAGGTCATCAGCAACTTTCCTTGGCTTGACTTAGGTAGGCATTCTCTGACCTGTTGAGAATGCGTGGTCTTTAGGTCTCAGAAGCAGTTGGTTTTTTTTTTTTCACTATGTTCAGCCCATTAGCTGCCTCAATATCAATGTTAACTGCCTTAACTGTGCCAAAGTAGTTAAATGATGACTTTGACACTTAGTGCAAAGGTTTGTTGGTTCTGTTGACTCGGCTTGTATCAAGGGAAGCATCGGATCTGACAGATGAGCCTCTGAGAGCCCGCGCCTGCTGCTGCCATGTACCTGTGAAGAACTAAACCCTATCTCTCAGTGCATGTACAGGTCTATGGCTACCTCAAGGTTTTTTATCCCTCGGCTCATTTCTTTTTCTTTGCATTGTTGTTTGAAAATCGATTTTTGTACCAATGTACAATCTGCGAGGGACGTAGAGATTTTGCATATTTATTCTCTAATATGTACTTTTGGGCTGTATTTGTCCGTTAGCCATGTGTTGTGTTTTATAGGATGTGTCATTCATCTATTTGTTTGCGTCCCAGTACAAGATCTAGATGCAGTTGTTTGGACTGCTCCTCTCAGCCATTTCATACCTTATGCTTCCTAGCGTGCGTACCCCTCACGTGACTCTGCAAGAAACAGATGGTTTTAATGGCTCACAATACCTGCTACATATGATTCAGGTTCCTTCCCATGTCCTGTTTGCGTCAAGCGGTGTAATGATTGTCTTAGCAGCGCAAACTGATAGTCAGCGGATGCAGGAAGCCTACGTCAGCTATAAGGAAAAACTTGGGTTGCCGATTTCTTCCTTCACCTTCACTGTTGACATACCTGGGCAGAGTTCATGGACGCTTACATTGCTTAATAATAGTGCCTCAAGTAGTATGTGTTGCAATATTACTTTAAAACATAGAGGGGTCATTAGGTGTGAGGCACTAGCTTTTGTGATAGAGCGTGAATTCGAAATATTGCATAAAACGCGATGAAGACAGTCATTTTTTTTTTTAATTTGCTTGTTTTGGGGATTCCCATTCCTTTTATTGGCTGGGTTCGTTATCTGTCAACGAGCGTATATTTCAATTTGTGTTATAGCTATACCCAAATCTGAGGAATACAAAAAAAAAAAATAGATTGAAAGAGGTGGTGGTTATTGTAGTGGAAAGCAGTCCTGCCTCAGGTGAAACATACGAGAAGTCCTGAAAAAGGTCGCGAGGTTTGAAAGGGACGATTCTGTTCGTAAGCCAAAAAAGTGATTACCTCAGAAATTGTATTTGGATCGGGTTGCATTGTATACCGGGGGTACTTATTTTGGCGCTGAGCCTCATGAATTAGTTTTTGTTTATGGTGCGTCACTGTGATTTTTATTTTTAATTTCTTGATCATATAATTCTTGGATATTTCTCCTACTTAAGATTTTTAGGATAAAAACAAGATTTACTTTTATAACCACCACCGGATGGCTTAGAATAACAGTTTGGAAAAAAATAAGTTTTTTACATTGCATCATTTCTTCTTCCCTTGGTGTAGTATGTCTGTTTTTGTTTGGTTTGGTTTGTTGTTGTTGTTGTTGTTTTTTAATGTGTGTGTAAATGAAATTCGAAAGATGTTTACATTACGGCAGGTTCCACCGGGAAGACTTTTCGCTTGTGTTTTTACATTTCATCAAAAGTAAATGGATGTCCACAGACACGGACATTAGTCAAATAGATTTAAAATCTGGTCTTTCTCGACGCCTTTTCTCACTCGACCCAATCTATAAATTATGTGCTTCCACAGGGGTCCCCTCCCCAAGGAGTACTGGATGTCACCGTCCAAGGCGGTGCTGGAGATGGAGTGGAGGAAGAACGAGGGTCTGGGCAAGGACCTCACCAAGGATATCAATGATAGCGGCTCTCTGGTCAAGCAAAAGGTGGGTTCCACGAGTAAAACTGTAAATCTTTGTGGATGCAGTAGGGACAATTCTTCTCTTCTTAGCACCTGTTTATGATAGCGGTTAAGTTTTTTTATGATTGGACGTTGCTGGGTTCTGCTTGTGGTATTTCGTTTGATTTTTAGCATTATTTTTCCTTCGAGTGATGTCATTTTCTCTAATTCATTCAAATTGTAAAATTTTTTTTACGACGAATAGCTAAGGAAAGGGGTGAGAAGAACAAAAAGAAATACGATACAAGGTTTTACATTATACCAATAAACGCAGCACACTTTATTAACCCCACTTGATTGTCAAACCCTTATCAGGAGGAACTGCTGGAGAAACTTCACAAGAAACTGGAGGTGCTCAAGGAAGGCAAGTTGTCTCTTCAGCAGGAAATCGCCGACAACGATCTGTTGGGGACACAGGTGAGCACAATCCCATTCTATAAATAGTGCATGATCACAGGCTCAAGCGAGTGCAGTCTAAAGATATACGGCCATGATTACGTCAAATTAGCTGCCAAATTCAAATTTTTTTGTGCGTTGCTTGAAGATAATAAGCTGGAAAATAATTATTCATGTATATTGAAAGGTATTCCTATTTTCTTCCTACGACTATAGCTAACTTCACTTGGAATTGAGTGCTAATGGAATGAGGAGGGAAAGGAAACAGAGAAATAAGTAAAAATAGCTAGTTTGAAGGTTGTGAGTGAATTATTATTGGTTAATTAGAACTTTTACGTGTAAAATAGATTATCTTCAGAATCGAATGGTAAAGCCAAATTTAGGTGCACAAGAGAATAATTATAAGTATTATAACCGCTAAACAGCTGGAGGTTGTTGCTTTGCGTAAGAATCTCTCAAAGGAGTGGATGTTGTCAAGAGAGGGACAAGGATCTTGAGTGGAAGAAGTACTTGTACTTGCACCCTAACAATAGCCTGCATATCTAATTTTGTCACGGTTTCGTATTCGTTCTCCAGCTGTTTCATGTTTGCGGTTCCGTTTGATGCATTCATAAGATTGTAATGACGTGTTCAATGCTTGTGTTTTTAACAATCAATGGTTATCTGAATTTCCTAAGTGATGACTTTTAGTAACTTTTGATCTTTCTTCTATCGGCTTCTTACTACCTGAGCAACGCTATCACTAGGCCAATTGGTTTTCTTCAGCACTACTACATAGTATTATTATAATATTTGTATAAAGAGGAACATACAGATAGGACCAACTCGCACTTCCATGGCTGCATAGCGAGCGCACTATGTTGGCATTCTACGCTGAAATGTCAAGGCACACGAAAGTCTTGCAGATTTGATAGCTCTGTTAGCCATTCGCCCTATATTTTCAGGAGAGGCGCTAAGCGGTAAACTCATGCTTGTTGCCTTAATAGCGAGAATCATCCTTTCTTTTGATCCCATGTTTTCTTGACAGTTACGTGTAAGCATCAAAGCTTCTGCCTCCATCCTCTGGTTTCCGTTCCATGCTGATTTCTTGTTGATCTACGTGCCTGTCCTCATCGTATACGTTAAGTGTAAAAAAAAAAAAAAAAAAAAAAAAGCAATAAACAAAAACCTACTGCCTCTTCATAGGTCTAAGCACCATCTAATGCTTGTTCTTATGCGTGCTCTAAGTCAAGTTATATTGCACGTGACTTCTTGTTTTGTTGATAAAAAATTATCTTGCTGAGAAAAAGTTCGAATAATTATTTTCCTGGCAGTTAGACAAGTTAGTTTTGTCAAGATGCCAGAATGCTGTAAACGTAGAAATCATTGTAGAAATTCTTGTAGTACAAAAGGGTGAAGGACTAGGAAAGACCTACCTTGTAAGAACCCAATTTTTTCAAATTTGCGGCAGTCCAACTTTCGAACTCTTTATGTCTGCCTTCATACAATAACAACGGTATAGTATTGTGCGAAAAATGGTGATAGGAGGAACATTTGGATTCCTCTAGGTTTTCAAAATAATTGTGTAGACGGGATGATATTTATAGCATTAGGCTCTTGCGGAAATGGCAATTGCCCGTCATTATGGTTTGGTCATTACCGAGGTGGCAGGAAGAAAAACTTGACTTTTTTTTCTTAATTCTTTCTCATTTTACGTAATCTTCCCTTGCGGTGATTATTTTTATGTTTTCTAATTGTGGACAATTGTGTTCCTCCCCCTTCTTTTTCCTCCTTCTCTTCTTCTTCTCCACCTCGCCCACCTCTTCCTCCCCTTCCTTTCCTCCTCTCCTTCTTCCTCTTTTTGTTTTCTTCTTCTTCTTCTTCTTTCTTCTATCCCTTTTTTATTTTGCCAGTGCATATCTTTTTGAAGAGTAAAAATAATATTTTATAGGTCACCTAGACCAGTAAATGAATTGTAAATTAGACATACTGGACAACTAACTTGTATTACATGTATGGGATACGACATGTTCTGGTAAATGCGGAAACCAATTTATCATGTTTAAAACCCACACCGCCTTCATCATTTTAGTTATACCCTTCGTGACTGTGTTTGTTAACGCGGTAACTTAAGCTATGAACTAGCAACAAATAATCCTAAATGTATTTTCACTTAAAGCGGTAACTTTTGTTATGAACTAGCAACAAATAATCCTAAATGTATTTTCACTTTGCAAATGATATACCGGTAGTCTTTACTTTTAGTTTTCAGCCAATGAGAATTTAGTGGTATAATATTGAGACATTTTTCATCTGCCTTTATCGTTTTAAGGGCGTTTAAAAGAAATCACAATATAACATTCATCTTGTTTGACGTACTCAGCGGAAAACAAAGCATTTAACAGCACTATAATTTAGTTGTTTTTTTTCTTTGTTGGTCTTGTAGGTGCGTTTACAGGTAGAGGCTCGTTGCCAGAGTCGGGCTGAGCGAGACAAGTTCACTTCGTTCCTTGAGGACCTTGAGAAGATTGTCCGTCTGTTGCTGAACCTGTCAGGGCAGCTGGCCCGGGCGGAGAACGCAGTGCAAGCCCTGTCGCCAGACGTGGACGGCAAGTTAAGGGTAAGTCCATGTATGCGTGTTTCATTTTGAAATCAGAAGTTCCACCTTCTGTGAAGCAATGAATTTACTTCATTTCTGTGCTGTTTGAGCTTAAGGATGTTAAATATGTCTTGAATCTAACCTTCATTTAACTTGAGTGTTTATTGTTTAGCCATATTTTAAGATTGTAATACAAATTCTTTACAGATAATGTTTGGGGTTTTTTTAATTAGTTTTTTAAGGGGTCTTTTGTGTAGTTTATGCATGCAACTTATTCAGCCTGAATTCTTAATTTCTTTTGTTTCTTACCTTCCTCAGAAACTAACACTGGATAAACGTGAGCGTCTGTATGCCAAGCATGAAGAGGCCAAGCTACTCAAAGATGACATGGACAAGCGCGGGGAGCAAGTCACCACGATGCTTAAAGAGCGGCTGTTGCCAGCACAGCTAGCCGACTATGTCCACTTCGTTCGAACAAGGTCCCAGTTGACTATAGAGCTGCAAGAGATGGAGGACAAGATAACGCTCGGTGGGGAGCAGATTCAAGCCTTGAGGAAAAGCATTCCGGAAACGACAGAGTCTGAACCTAAGGCTGGAGAGACCTCTAGGTCAGACCTCTCTGATCCGGCACCATCATAGGGTTCATAGCAATTTTTAAATCTATGTGTGTGTTGAGAGAGAGACAGAGAGAAAGAGAAATTTTAACCAAAGGAGTTGTCTGGAAGATTAAATGTATGAGGTAGATACGGTGCCTGCTTGTCTGCTGTCTTGTATTAAGGTTAAAATGCAGATCTGGCTCCAATTTGTGTTACATCTGTCAGTGTGCAAAAGCACCAGCTCAGTTTATATATAAAATAATGTTTAAAAGATATCTTAGTTGGTTCTAAAGACGCTCTGAATGATTTCCTACTTACATTGTGCAATAGAAAAAGCAAATGTTAGAAAACAATTATTGAAAATACTTCACAAATTAATTGGACACTTTCATTTTAAAAATTGAAAAATTTATTTGTTCTTAGATCTTCTACAAACATAGCAGAGTCTGGGTATGAATACCTTAAAGCATTCAACTTTCACAGTCTTCTTAAACGATTATTTAAACCACCTTACTCTATTGCTACTCCATTACATGAGGGGGCCAGGCTTTTGATGACGTAATTTTTTCGAAAGGAGACAAATAAATGTTAACAACATGCGTGTATAATACTTCATAACTGTGTTGAAGTTGCTTTTATTGTACTTAGCAAATGTTTTCCCGGGTAATATTACAAGTTAACAATGACTCTGGAGTACTGCAACGTGTTCATTGAGTCACCTCAAGCCAATAGTGGAATCATTTTACTGTGATGTAAGGATAACTATTTGCTTATGTATCTGTGATTGGATGCGGTGTCAGCTTTTTCCATTTAAATGCAGCCTCGAAATATAATGCAGCTTTGAAATGAATGTATTTAGCATAGTGTAAGGTTATGTGTATCTAATGTTATGTGATAGTGAATATGTTTCTGGATGATCCAATTGATTTTGTTCCTATGGTAATGTAAAATGTTAGCCTTTTCCCATGAAGCTGCACACTGGACTTGCCAAGTGTGTTCACCTGAAATATTTTAATAAACAACCCTGCATTCAGTGGGAATAGGTGGGTGGTAATTAGCATGTGATAAAGCATACTGTTTTTTTAAACAATATTTACCTTTTTTTTAAACTCTATAGACTTAATAGTGGGAAATAATATAAGACACAAAAATATGGGTACAATAAGTTTATTTCATTATTTCAAACCATCTAGGGATTTTTTTTTCACATGTTTTTTTAAGAACATAATTTTTTCAAAGTAATTAAAAAAATAAAAAAACTGCATCGATATTTTGTTTATAAATCTGTGTCATATGATATTGAAAACAAATGAGAGAAATTACAGAACTTCAGACATCTCTGTGATATTACGTTTTTCTTCAAACTTGGTTTCTTTACTACTTAGGTGGGTTTTTTTTTTATTGTTTAAATATTTAAAATTTATTTGTTGCCTTTTTTTTTTTTTGCGTGCATGTGCTAGTGCTGGACTAAGTTTATTTTACAAAGCTCTTGTTTACGTTACTCGTTTGCAGTGTGTTCAGACCGATCAGTTTTGGCGCATCTAAGGGGATAAATAAGATTTATTTTTGTCACTATGGCATCTCTGCCCAACAAGCGGTTATTTTTTTTCTTTGTAGAATGATATGTACATATGTATACAACATTTCACTTAAAATAACTCTGTCACTCTCTCTCTCTCTCTCTCTTTCCTTGCCGTTTGATCAAAAACTCGCCTTGTGGATAGAACTGTACATAATATTATTATGACATGAACCATGTCTGCGCTAATATTTGGCAAGATAATTCTATTAGATATTCACATCAATTTTGTTGTTATAACATTGCACTCCATGATATTCAAATGTGCATACAGCTACATTTTCCCTTACTGATTTTAGTGTTTTGTTACTGAATTCGAAGATGACTATTTTACTACCATAATATTGACATTCTCACACTATGCTTGTACCAGTTCATTGTATTAAAGACTTAAAAGTTCTGATCAGTCTTGTTCATATGCTACGTAGAATATTATTTAATGAATTAATAGATTTCTATTCATTAATTTGTATTTAAGTGTTATGAATATCTTGTTGCAAGCGGGATTTCTTGTACGAATCAGCCTATGATTGAATATTGTTCTAGCAAGTCATGAATGAAGGAAAGACATTGTTACTCGTTCAAAGCCTTAGTCGAGAAAAACTGACTGTTCAAAGTCTTTATTACTACAGTCATAGATCTTTTATAAACAATATCCAAAAGAGCTTTTTATTTCTGTTTAGTTTTATCGAAATGCTCCATCTTTTTTTGCTTGATTCATACACTGACTGTTAATTCATGTGAAGATTGTCAAAAAATAAATGGTATCGCCACTTTAAACTTGCACTTTTATTTTCATTTCAAGTGTGGTTTTCGTTTTTATTTTTGTTTTAAGAGTTTTTGTGCATAGTCTGCTTTAAGATTTAGTTTATGTTATGTAATCACTATCCATTCTTTTTCTAAAGCATGAAGATAATCTTAAAAAGCAGTTGTGCAGAAAAGAATTATCTTAAATTTATTTGATCTCTGTAAAGACTTAGCTCCAATCATGATGTTGGATAAGCCTCTGCTCAATAATTTATTCTGATACAAGGACAAGGAAGCACAAGATCATTAAGATCTGGTTGAAATACATAAAAAGAAATAACCTTATCTCAAGAAAGTTCTTTTTTGATGTAGCATAGATGTGCTAAGGAGAGACCCAGAGAAGTACAGAACTACAGCTTTTCAATAACTAAATTATTGTCTGTAACTGGCATGATGCTACTATTTGCTGATTCAAAAAAAAACCCTGTCTTGTAAATCCACAAAATAATGATCTTTCGAACTTGAACCTCTTTGATTCCTGCTCAGACTATACTCTGTTGCATCAGTTTTTTTCTTTGCCAGATGAATATTCTCATGTCTTAATGATCCTGGAACTTCTGTTTGTACAGGTTCAGCCTACATGTAATACTTGCAAAGTTTAAATGGTTAGAAGTAAATTGTTTTAAATGACCTTTTTAACTTGAAGCGTACAGGAATTCAACATTTGTTTAGCCATAGTTTAGTGATCCTCGCTCATTGACCCTGGGAGCAGAACTAGCCATATGTGTGGGCACATGGGAAAACCTTTCACATGCGTCCAGTTTATAAAAAAAAATCTGATGAGCTCGGTTACAGATTCTGCAGAAAATCCCGAGCATTTTACTTCTAATTTGAATGTTCTATCTTGTTTAGATCAAAAGTTATGGAGTTTCAAAATCATCTGGTTGAGAAAGTGTTGTTTTGAGGAAATGGCCTTTAAAGTTGAACATACTTTTTTTCACTGAAACTGTTAAATCTGATCTGAAGTGGTTTCACAAAATCATTTCATTCAAAAGCAGAACGAAAAGATAAATGAATGGAGTTAGAGAAATAAAATTTCGATTTTCAAAGTTGGACTTGAAAATCGACTTAAAATAGGTCTAGCGCAAATATAGATCCAACAACATCTGAAGGGTTTTCCTGTGCGCCTACACATATTATGTCGATTTACATAGTGAGAACTTTTTTTAACAATTGGAATTGTGCAATTTCAATTCAGTTTTTAGCATTGAAATTGTGTGATGCAGTTTTAGAAGTTCAGAGCTGGAGATGAGACAGCACTTTTGGTCACAATGACTTCCTCACTTAGACCAATCCTACTAGAAAATGGGCACAAGAAGCTGAGACTTAAAAAAAAACCATTGCTGCATTCATTCAAACATTCCATGCCATACAAACTGTATAAGGCTCTACAAGTCATCATCTTCAGGCTGCCACTGGCAATTTCACCTTGACGAGTTCTTGCAGCCATGCACTTTCCCCATTTGAGTGCAGTCATGTCAGTAGACAGCATCACGCAAATCTCCCTTTAAATTGATAATGTGATGTGTCCTAT
Source organism: Elysia crispata (assembly GCA_033675545.1). Lineage (NCBI taxonomy): Eukaryota > Metazoa > Mollusca > Gastropoda > Plakobranchidae > Elysia > Elysia crispata. The sequence continues at coordinate 455,598 of JAWDGP010002060.1, forward strand.
TATTTGACATTTCTCTCGATAAAACTAAAATGTCTACAGAATCCGAATCTCAGCGAAGCAAGTGCTTTCATTTAAAAGATCAGGTTGTTCAGGCAAAAAAAAATGCATTGATAGGTCAATAAGATGCTAACCTCTGGATGTTATCCCTTTTGTTTTACAATAAGGAATTTTGCAGACCCTTATGACTTTGCTCTCCACAGTTCCTGCTTCTTGTCAATAGGGCATTTTTTTTCAGCAATTCTCTCCTAATGCATCAAGGTAACTTCAATAGAAATATGGTGCAGTTCCTTGGTTTATGATGAAAAAAATTTAAAAAAAAGAACTGCTTTTTACCCCGTAGCACATACTTATTATTGAACCCATCAGAATGATAAAAAATTTTCGATAAATTTCATATATTCTTTAGACAATACAGTACTACTAGTTGCTCAAATGAGATGCACACAAACAATTTCAATGACTTTATTTCACCACAGAACTAAAATGAATGACTATGCAAAAGTTATAAGAGATCTAGATATTACATGTACATAGTTAAGTGTCCACAATACTAAATAATGAGAGCAAAAGACTTTCTCATCTGAAATTATCTCAAGCCATTTATCAAATTTTGTCGACTCTTGAGATAGTGCAGTACTTTTTTTTTTTGTAATAACAAACATGGTGTGGCTATTAAATCTTCAAAATTGTTCTTGCATTGGTTCTAGTAAGAGGAATTACATAATTTTGTTTCATAACCTGCATGGATATTTCAATAATAGGTTTTCTTTTCAGAGACAAAATAATAATATTGTTTCTAATATGTATAATTGCATCAGTAGTAAAGCTCATTGATCTATGACTAGATCTAGTCACATATCCTTTACATGACAAAATCAGTTTTGTACAAATTTTCACCGGTTTCAAAATTTGGTCCACTAAACTCAAAATTCTGTAACTTCAACTCAGCTGATCTCCAAGCAGTTTTGTTTTAAAAACTGGAAAAAAATTGAAACTTACAAGTTGGCACCTTTCAAGACAAAAAACAATATTCTCTCAATAAGAGAAGTATCAAATGAAAAAAAGAAAAAGATCAGTAGCCTTGAAAGTCTCTTAAAGGTTAGTCAGTGTTTTTTGCACTTAAATAAAAAACTGTGCCACAAAAGTAAACCAGCAAATTCTAAATATGAAGCAATACAAAATTGATGAACTAATTTTTAAAAATAAAAAAAGAGAGAGAGAGAGAGAAATATAGTGTAGTTCTGAATATAAACTTATGTTAGACAAATACATGCTAGAAGCTAATAAATCCAAAAGCCACATACTGCCAGAAAATGACATAGCTCTGAAGCAAAATGGATAAAAACATGGGGCATATTGTAACAACAAAATCATGGTAAGAGGTCTGAATCTGGTCAATGACTGAAATTAAGGTAAGCTAACAACATTCATCATTACTTTATAAGTTCATTATTTTTTTTTTCCAAAAAAAATAAAGAACAAAACTGAAAAATTTTTAGAATAAAGATTTAATTATTTTGATTGAAAGGGGGTTAATTTTTCTTTTCTTCAATTATTGATAAAAACTTTTCTCAGCTGTTTATAGGCACAAGACTGACAGTCCCAGGGAATGAAAGATTCAGTTCATTCTCTCTAGATCTATACCCTATATAGGGATTCAGAAAATGTCAAAGTAATTGCCAGCTGCAGCTTGAACGCCATAAGTGAATTAAAAATTCAAACGTACGATCAAAAGATCATACAATTTTATGACTTGTCAAAGATTAAAATGAAAAGCAAAAATTTCCACACAATAGAAACAATTAAAAAAATAATTAGAGTATATTAAAAAATTGCATTGCTAAGGCATCTTTACAAAACAAGAATGTTCCTTCACATTTTAACATTATGTCTACTGTGTCTTGCTGCAGGTTTTCATTATTCTGATGTGCAAAAAGGGAACATTCTGATTTGTAATACATTATTTAATTATTCAAATATAGCTTTGGTCTCTTCAAACATACAAATAGGAAAGTAAAAAATTGTAGCGAAACTGAAGTTGGAGTAACCTTCAAGGTACTTCACCGTTTCTTAGTTTTGAATTCATATCATTCTTGGAAGAGAAATGGGAACATAATTGTTAATTTTGCTTAATGTCTGCAATATTAGAGATGACTAGCTTTTTGAGCAAGATTTACTATCCACAATACCAATTATATTCACACATGATAATTATTGATAAATCTCCAATCCTATGTACAGGGAGAAGATCTTTATATATTTGTGGATGAATACTATTTCAGACTGTTAAAACTATGATATATTTGACATGCAAATGACTCCCAGTTTCTTATCTTTGTATAACTCGATGTGCTGAGGAAATAAAAGGATTTAAGATATCAGAGTACAGTATGCAAATGCACTATTTTAAGTTTCAAATGGGCATTTTTTTTTGTCAAAAACAAAAACACAAATATACAGCATGCTGCTTGTATGAAGTTATATTTCAAAGTTTATGTTGAAGCCAAACAAGTCATATGTTCAATTCTTGTTGTGTGATTCTTCGTTTTTGTCCAGAAGTTCCTACAGTTTGGTTATCTAAATTGTCTACTAGTTCTTTACTTTACCATTATTATTTTACGGGACATTCAAAATTTCTGCCCAGGTCCCAGCTTACTTCATCTTTATCTCTGGAATTTGCCATTTATATATATATATATATATATACATAACTATGGCTCTTGCAAATAAAAAAAAAAAATTCATGACTCCTTCATTTTGCTTGGGTGTAATAATATGTTATTTAATGGTGGGGAAAAAAATTCTTTTTTCCATAACTCAAAACAAGACTCCTAAAAACTAGTTAGGCATTCATCGAATGAGTGTGACAATATGAGTTTTCTTTTAAGTTTACCTTCTTGGTAAAATGCAAATAAACTGAAAAAAAAATGATTGTACCAATAGCTCAGTGAGGGATTTGGTTAAAAGAAAAAAATATTGCAAAAAAAGCAAAATCACACATTGATGTCAGCTTTCGTTAAAATGAAAAAAAAATCAGCACGTCACATCAACACATCATCGCTGTTTTGGTTCATTGATATTTTCAAAATATAAGACAAATCAGTATCTTTGAGATTCTAAAAAAAAAGTTAACTTGCAATCTTTGTTGCCTCATATAAAGAACAGTCTGTTTTGTTTCAATATTTATTTTTTTTCTCAAATTATAAAAGAGTCACCCATATCCAGTTTGAAATCTGAACAGACAGTTGGATGTGTAACCAAAGATTTATCGAGAGAATCTCCAATTTTAACAAAAAAAAAATCAAACCCCTTACTCTTAGAGATAAGTTCAAAATTTCAGATGCAAAAACTCTTTGGTAAATACTTTTTTCATATGCAAGATAAAAAAAAAGTCTTTAATTTGAATGAGAAACTAAATTTCAAATTAATAATATCAGCTTGTTTCCTAGTTACTTTACACTTCTCTTCAAGTATTATGAATACATTAAAACTAAGTTCGATTTCATTATTACAGGCAGTCAATGTTGACCTGACAATCAAAAAAAAAAACATTTTTTTTTCTTTGGCTTTCAAGCTTAAGACAATAAAAAAAAAATTGCTCATCACATTTACATCACCTCACAGCAAACAAAATGTTGCTGTTTACATTGATTGAAAGGTTTCTTTGAGTAAGCATATAAATTACAAATGCAGATTTCTCATTAAATATAAATCAGATATAAATGAAATACCAAGTAATACTATTTATGAGAAAAAGGATAAAAAAGAATTTGCAGAGAGATTCATTTTTAAAAAAATGGAACAAAGCAAAAATACTGCAGATTATTCTTCCTTTATATATTATGAGATGTTTGACATAAACTCATGTAAAATTTGTTGCATGATGATGTCAAAGATTTCAAAGCATAGAAATAAGATAAGAAGAGACACCTTGGTTTCTTCAATTTGTTTTCTTCCTTATCCCCTCCGTTCCCCTATCTTTTTAAATGTTTTCCACAAATCAAGCTTTACTTCTCTTTAAATGTCAAGCAAAATACAAGAACTCAAAATTCATAAGTTTATCTTCTTTCCCTTCATGCTTAATAAACCATTCTTTTGAAGCTTTTATATAGGCCTATTTAAAATGAAGCCACACATTCTAATTTTTAGTTTGATACTGGTTTCTTTAGCTCAAAAATAATTGTATATCTGATAAACTTACTAAAAAGGGCTTTTTTTTAAATCACCTTCAAATTAGTTTCTAAAACTCTAAACAAAATTTATTTTCTTTTAAGACACAATCTGATTTCGCATAGTAACTAAGCTCAAGTTCAGGATGTGCTACAAAAAGGATCACAGAATGTTTGTGTTGCAGAGAAATCAAGAAATATTGTCAGCAAAAAATTACCTACAATAATTACCAGATAGCATCTATAATACTTAATACTACTTATTCAAAATAAAAACACCAAAAAAATGTTAAAGGAAGCAGTGAGGCTTCACTTTTAGAAGACTGAGATGCAGAAAGTTGCAAGCTGACTTCTAAGTTACTCTAAGAAATATTTTTTTTTAAGTAGAAACTTCTGTAGCTCACTTGCAATTTTAGCTTCTACATCAATGTTCATCCAAGTCTATACAGGGAAAGAAATATAACAAAAATAAAATGTAGAAAACTATATGTTTTTGTCTTCAATCAAATAAATATCATGGAGGGGTTGCAGCTAAATATGGCTGTTATGAAAGTTGTTTCGTTTTGTTTTTTCATCATATATACCTACTACTTTTACTTTAAAGATCATGTAAGTTGAATTTTGACAAATAGCTAGACCACTTGTAATATTTAAATAACACTGAACTAAATAAAAAGCAAAAAAAAATCCATGCAAAAGGGTCATTTACCTTTTTAAAAATTTACTTTAGTAAATCAAGTCTAAAGATTTCCTCAGAGACACTAACACAACAAATAATTTGAGTTTATGATTATTCATGAATTCTGTATACTTCTAGTTTGCATACCACTCAACTTCTTTGGTGTCTAGAATTAGTAACTACTTATTTTTACTTTTCAAGTCTGACAAGAAATAGTTGAGCCTCTTGATCTAGTTTAATGGTCTGTATCTGGATCTAGAATAGTTATTCATCATATATAATTAGCAAAGAAAAGACTGGTCAATCCACGGTATGACAAATGAGGAAAAGTCCTCCAAATCTGGGGGAAAAGACAACCACTACCAGAAGTAAGAAAAAGATGTGCAACATGAGCCACTGACCCTATGTGCAACATGAGCCACTGATCCTATTTTTCCACAATATCGTTCTTTTTTTATTCAATTAGTGACAGCTAAACTATGTAGCAGAAAAGAAGTCCTCATGATTATCAATCCAGATTCATGTAATTCTAAAGAAAATATTGTGGTTAAATTTATGCTTAGATGTCCACTTTGACCCTCCAGATTTCAATATCTCTAAAGTGGAAGATTTATCTACTGTAAACTTTATATTGCTTACTCAATGCAAATACATTAAAAAGGAAAATGGTATTGAAATTTGCAATACATTTGCATGGAAAGCACAAAAAAAAATTATTACCAATGTCTTGAACTCAGTCCTGATGAGTTGTATGTTGCATTACTTTTCACATTCAATTGTGTTCATAATTAGAACACTGATTTTTTTGTTAACTTATTTGTAAGAAAAATTTCATAAAATTATCAGAATTATCCTTTATGATTAAAAAATTTTGGCTTATTTGAATTACTCAGAAAAAGAGGAATTTGCTTATAACTGTAATTTCTTACCATTTACATTTCAACTATACAACTTAACAGCTCTGGTTTCAAGACAGATACACCTTATGGATGTCTGCATATTATATAATATTATAAGCATATTACATGCTTTTCAAAAGTCCACAGTAAGCTACACATAATTGTTATCAACTAATCTATACATCTAGCTTTAATCCTCGAAGCTTTATTGCCATCCATCTTATTCAGATACGCTTTTCTTTTTTGGCGGCTCTGGCACCTGTTGAGTCACTGGCATTGAAGACATGAGCAGGAAATGACGCTGATAGGCAAGGGAAGCACGGAACTGAGCATCAGTGCCATGGAGACGATCTAGAACACCAAGCACTCCAAAGTTTTGGTTGAACCTAGAGGAGATAGAGATAAAGAGATAAAATATAAAAACCATTTATCATGTTTGTCAGCTCTATTTCCAAAAAAAATTTAAAGGGATTTCCTACATCAAATTTGTCATCAAAGCCCTTTTGTACCCATAGAAATTTCAGAAATTGAAAAAAAAATGCCTTTAAGAAATTTAATATCTGCTTTTTGTTGAAGAAAAAAATTATTCAGCATTTAAAAAAAAGGACCCCATCCCTCATCTTGCTCCAATAATTAAAAAATGTGGGAACACAACAGAGTAATGTAGTGACTGAATTAATAAATATTTTAATTTTCAAAATTTTTTATCTAAAATTTTTACAGCACAGATCCAACTTATAGTTCCTTAGACAAGAATTGAAGTACTGGCCATTGCAGTCTTTTCTTTGTGGACGCAACATTATAGTTGCTGGAGTTGTTTTTTTCTTCTAAATAGTTATGGTACTTCTAAAGTTTTTTTTTTGTTTTTTTTTTAGCTTCAAAGTCTTAATTTGTGAGAAGTTTTTTTGCTGTTTTTTTTATCATTTTTTTTTCATAGCTTCATATACTTTATTAATAAGACTAAAACTTTTTATATCATAGATTTTCAAATTGCTTTTCTAGATTGTTTCATCTTTGCTGTTACAATCATGCATATGTGTTGTTTTGAACCATGGATTTAAAAATAATTACACTTTTATAATGACAGGCATGGATCCAGACTGTGTCTTTTGGTCTAAATTATCTGTTTACGTGCACTCAAGACTGAATGTTCTCCTTGATAAATTTTTAATCATACAGAAAATTAAGAGCTTATATTAGTTGCCTGAAAAACTTGGATTAGTGGTAGGTCATATACGAACTAACAAAAAATGGTGTGATCTGTACTGTGATATGCTCATTTCCAATCCAAATCAAAATTAAAAACAATTTTGAAAAGCTAACCAAAAGTCTCTTGTAATTTGGTTTGCAATGGTTGTTTATTTACTTTATATCATTGCAGTCTCCCTTGCAATGTGTGATCACTATGTATAATCAAGATTAATAGGCATTTACTAGCAGTATGAAAGATAAGCTCCTTACTTGAGGTGATGATAGTCATGAGCTTCTGGTGAGGGCAGCAAAGGGAGGTGGTATCCGCAGTGAGCCACAGTGGTAGAGAAAAGAGCCAGAGCCCAGAACATCCAGGCAGTAGCAAGGTGAGAGCCCAGCAAGATCGGGCCTAGCGCTACAGGCAACAGGTTGCTAAGGGCATGTTCCACAGGATGGGCATAAATAGCAACCAGACCAATAGGAGCTGTCCACTCATGGTGCTTTTTATGGATGAAGCGGTAGATGCGAGGATGATGAAACATTCTGTATTGGTTGGGAATGAAAGGGAAAGTGATTATTACTTTCTCATATATTAAACAAATGCGTGTAAAACTGCTAATGATTAAAATGGATAACTGCAGGCTTTAACTCACACCATTGTAAATGTTCTACTACTTTGTATAACAAAAATGCACCTGATCTAAATTTCTGGGGGGGGTTTTTTCAATTCAAAATAATCATAGAATTTTCAATTATTAATAGAAACAAAGCAAAATTAAATGGTCTCAAATACTCAGAAGTCAGTAACATGAAAGGCAACAGAAAAAAAAACATAAAATAAATCAATTGTTCAAAAAAAAGAGAGAGAGGGACAAAACAAATTTGATGTTTTAGCAGTATTTATGTCGAGTCTTAACAGGTTTGCTGCAATCACAGTTTAGCCTCACAAGAGTTATTGTCATCAATCTGAATTCATAATAGTTCTGATATATTTGTAATCATGACATATATTTTTTTTCTCCTTAAATGGTGGGACACTATCCTGACAGAGGAATGAAACAAATTACATTTTCACAAAAGATTTGAGGAACTTCCAAGTTCAAACTGAAATTTAAGATAAAATAAGTTATCTGTGTAAAGTCACAAATGATATTTATTGCATCTCAAATTATAATTTATTGTAAAAGCGTGAACATTAATTGACCCTTTCCTTACTTTATCGCCCGCAGGGCTCTCTTAGTTTTCCTTCTGACTAAATACTTCAAGTGCTTCCAGGACCTCCAATCAATACTGCAAATTTGATCTATTTCAGATGCATTAAAATGCATTATCTGTTAGGCTCAGATCACTAGCTATCCACAACACTCATGACCTGTCCATAGCAGGATAACTATTAAAAGGTCAAGTGCAATAAGGAAAAAGTAGGTGAATTACTTTCTCAAAGTTGTTGAAACATATTCTGAGATTGAAATGCTTCCCACTGTGTCACTGTTGACTTAACAAATGAAAAATATTACTTCATATTTGTTTAAATAACTGATGACATAGTTGCCTACTTGTTGTGATGGTAAAAAACATCAGTGTTTTTGTTTCTTTTGGGTCACAAAAACCATTCTCAAAAATTATCTTCTATGTTGCATATGAAGGATTTGGGGGCTAAGTAAAAATCATGATGCAACCTGAATATGATCTAAATGACCAGCTCAAGTTGCAAATCAACTAACCTGTGAGTGTAATAAAAGCCAATCTCCTCTACCAGTGTGAATATAGTGACCTCAACAACTGACCAAGGGAAAGTGGGCATGTCAGCTGGACTACAAGAGCACCCCCTCCATTTCATCACACAGAAGATCATCACAGACATGGGCAAACCCACAACAGTTTGGTTATAAAGAGCAACTTTTGCAGCTTTCATAAAATCTGCCGGACGCAACTTGAAAAAAAGAGTGCAATATAAACTTAGACCAATGTAGAAAAGTTACAAGAATCTGCAGTATTGTTCTAGTTAAAATAATCAACTTAGAGCTATCTACTTACTGTTGTGTCTCATATTTAGGTATAAGGGTTGGGTTGTTTTTTTACATAGAACTTCATAAATAAAAATACCATATATGTTTGTCATCTTTTTCTTACCATTCAAACAAAGCTAAAAATCCAACATCAATAACGAGAACCTTAATAACGTACTTTCAAACAATTCTCATCCTTCAGAAGCTCTTAAAAAAGCAACATACTACTTCTTAGGACAATACAAAATTATGATATATATTCCCAATCTCTTCTCTTGTTTTGCCCTCATAATCAGTGGCAATATTTTAGATTTTACACTTCAACACATTTGAATGTAAATGGATCACTTTTGCATCACCTTTTTGAAATGCAAAGGGATCACCTATTCTGCAAAAAGATCATATTCAGTAGAACAGGATAAGGTCAAACACGGATCGCTCAAAATCATGAATTCCTCGAACTCATCCGTTTTCCACTTCTGATTTTCACTTTATTCCCTTCTTATTTCTACATTTTGGTCGAACTAGTTCAAAGTTAACACACGTTTTCTACGAACAAACAGCCCAAAATTAGAGAAAAAAATGTTCTTCTCATAAGAAATTTGACAGACCGTGACTTTAATCACATTCACAGATCTTAAATTTCAATCAAGTGCTCTACACAGCTGTTGGTATCTTCAAACAAGTACACTCTATCCATCCCTTTCACTGTGTAGGAACAATTTGTGGACAAGTAGCCTAGTCATCTATCCATAGTTGCCAGGGGGAGAGACACCCCTTTTCCCGCCCCACCTTACTACAGCTTAGTCCCATACATCCGCCGCCAGTTGTCTGTCTCCACCTGTGCTAGGTCTACCTGTCACTAAGACTTCAAAGTCGCTGATTGTAACCAAGATTTGCTTGTTCTACGTGCACAAGACATAGGTAATTATGACAGGTAAATCTGTCTCAGCCTAACCCTTGCTTAATCAATCAGTACATGGGTGAAAAAAAGCTGGCAGGTAAGATCTCTTTTTTGACATTTAGGACACCAGATAGCTCAAAAGGTAGAATGTTGGACTGATAATAGTGAACTTCAAGTTCAAACCTTCTCAGGTTCCTCTGTTGGGATTAGGTCAAGCTCTGCCTTTACAGACAGTCCTTGTCTTGTTGCTTAAAGATTATTTAGGAACAAACATTTGAACGTCTTGTTTATACTGAATATATGCCCAGCTAAAAAGAAATTTGTGACGCAGATCTGAATGTAGACCTAGAGTCTTAGATCTGACTCCAGCATGAAGATTTGGAGATCTGATAAGCGCTGGGGTTTAGAGACAAGTTTTTACATAAAACGAATTGGGAATGACAGATCGGGTTGTTCGGAGGTATCTGTCTTCCGTCCTCTATTTGAAGTCCTATAAGTAGGGAAAATACGGCAAATAGGGTATACCTATACATTGTTAATGTACTTCAAAATATTCCCGAAAACACAAATCCAGGATCCTAGTACTAAAAATAGATTTGTTCGGACACGGCTTCTTTGAACTTATAAAAATTCCCAAAATGAATTTGAGGAATCTGCGCTCCACTGTATTTCACAATAATCCTGTTGTAAATATAATGTATTTCGAGTGATGGTTACGACTAAAATAAACTATGGAAAAAAACAAAAAACACAGCTAATAATGATGGGATCAAACATATCACATCAAAATCTTACTGGAGTATTTTTGTCAGCCTGAATTTTGTACTTGAGCAAAAACTCAGGCTTGCCTGTCAGATCGAGGAGAATGAAGAACAAATTGCACAGCCAGAATACAGCAGTGGTGAAGATATAGGTTCCTGTTAAAAATTAAAAATACAAAAAGTCAATTAAAAAAAATCCATGTATTGCTATATCCTGGCTTTTTGTTCTAAGTAAATAACTTACGCAGCACAATGCCACTTATTGAACATGATTACAGCACTAGAAGAAGATGCCTTCTTTTGATGCACAAAGTGAATAAGAGAAATTATAAATAAGATTAAAAGGAACTTCAATAACTTGATGTTATCTTATAACGAACAAACAGCCCTAGATCAAATGAGTTAAGCATGGGAAACCATATCAAGAGACGAACTATATATGTGAAGTTCCTTGGGCAATAAAGGTCAATTGACCAGATTGTATTTTCCACTACAGAATATTTTCTTTCATATGGCACCATAACTTTCCTTTTCACAGAACAAATTGTGATTCTGCTTTTTTTTTAATCAGGTTAAGAAAAGCTCATTAACCTTTAGTGAAACAGAAATGTGTGGAAAAAAAAAAGAAGCAACTTAAGAAATTGAGACATTCATAAGTTTTAACACATATTTCGAACGCAAAAATACAAAATCTTGAATGTATTTTTATGAAGGGAAGAGATGATAGTTCAAGTCAATTTATGACTAATTAGGTGGATAATATGAGAACTAATTTTAATTCTGTTAGTAAAATTTTTTTTCAACTACCCACCTTTAATTTTTAAACTAATTTTAGTTCTGCATTATTACAGCTTGGGTAAAAATGAAATTGAGGAAGTATAGAGAGATCTGCACTTAGGATATGTTGGGCTACTGTGAAGGAAGGTTTGGTTGTGGTAAACTTCAAAATTGAAGTTTTGAATTATGAGACCTGAGAAGAATTTAAAAACTTCAACTGATAATTCTACATTTCAGTATGAGTCAATCTGTTATGCAGCGTCATAAAACCATACAGTGCTTGATGATGCAAAGATAAGATTTCACTAGCACTAGCACAAAAAAGGCTAAAAATAATTTCCAGACAGGAATAAAAAGCACTATATGTTTCTTCATTTCCATAGCTCTCTTGACGCAGTGTACTTATCACAATCAAATTTACTCACCAAAAACAGAGAGAAGAAAATCATCTTGGTTAAATAAAAGATAGAGCTCTTCCCAACGCCTTTGCCAAAAGTCACCTGATGCACCCCAAAACTCTTGCATATGCCTGAAATCAAATAGAAATTTCATCAGATTCTCACCAATATATAACACTGTGGCCACATAAAAGACATTGTTTCTCAGACAATCTTTCAGTTTGAAAAAAACATACAATAATAAAAATGTATTTAAAAATAAATTTTTAAAATTAACTGCAATTTCAAACTTGAACGATGCTTGAAGTGTGAGGGTGAATAGTGGTGAAAAAAAGAAACGTTTTCAAAATGTATCACAACCACAACAAGTCTTTCCTGGCTGGACCCAAACTAATTTGAAAAAGTATTTATTCAGTGATATATTCATTAGAAGTCCCAAATTAGCTTTTGAACAAAATTTTATTGAGACACAAATGGATTTGTGACTTAAGTGTGTTAAAAACAATCAAAAATGCATACATGATTTACACTGCACTTAAAGGCATTTATAACTAAAGAAGCCACAGCCCATGATTTTCTCAAACTAGAGCATATATGTTTGAAATTTTAAAACCAAGTTTCTTCCAATGCTCCACTTCTTTTAAGTTATTTGCCTGGAAAACTTAGAACAATACAATAAGACGTAAGTGTAAAAAAAAAACAAAAACAAAAAACAAATCATGAAAAATGAAGAGATCCATAAACTACTTTTGTTTTCAGCATCAACCTTAAAAGTGAGTAGAAAGCATAGAATTTTGTTAGAACTAGGTTGTGACTTCAATGAAATGAACAGCAAGCTTTTGCTTCGAACATTGTCAACAGTCTTCATCGTCATGTTTATTAAAATTCATCATGAAGTAAACAACTACTCTACCTTTGCACAACAAAAACTTTCCAACAACTGTGACCATCATTGACCTCTATGGCTGGGTCTTCAATATCCATAGAGCAGCACCAGTGGTGGCATGAATGCCACTATCAACTCAGTGTTAAGTTCTCTAAGGCCACTTTAATTAATAACTATGACTGATCATCCACAACTTTAAAAAACTGCTGTAACTGCCTAGTCTCAATTCTTATCAAATCTAATCAAACCAATTGGAGCTAGTTTCCACTTTTTGTAGACTGAATTCTATAAGTTAGTCTTGATGTATCAAAATTAAGAAGACTTTTCTTAAATTTATGGTACTTTCATCTTCATGTACTTTTTCAAAAAAATCCGTAAAATTTCTATTTCCTCCCAAACTTACAGTCTGTTCATACCTCCCCCCAATACCCTAACTAATTGCAACAAAATCTAGCACATATATAGAAAGTAAAGCTGTAACAGAGAGAAACAAATTTTATCCGGGCAAATGAGGACTACACTGGATTTCACAATCATATTTGTACCTTTTAATGTTTTATTACTTTTAATGTGCAGTACAAAGGTAAACACTAACAAAAAACATGAAAACATTCACAATGCACACTTACAATTTTATATTAGATCTATAATTTTTTTCTTTTTTTTTTTTAAACTTGTTTAAGTAAGTTGATCTTTCCATTAACACCTTTACCTTTGGTAAACCCTGGATATCTTATTTTATATCATGTGTCTTTCTCAATACTATAGTGGAAAAAAATTAAACTTTCCGAGTTCTTTTACTCTTGAAACAGTTTCAAGCATTTTAAATGCATGCATATGATCTCCATAAATTCATTTAAATTTTCAACATATGCAGATTTTTGTCTTTATTTGAGTTATCTATTACAACTGTAAAAGGTATAGACGTCTTATTTACCATACTATGGAGTTCCTCAGAGCCAGAAAAATAACAAGTCCTGTGCCAAGAATAAACAGGGTCTGCTTGACAGAGTCCAAAAAACGGCTAAGGCGAGAAATCCACATGGTTAAAGTTTTTCTGCTCTTCCAAATCTGTTGTTTACAATTTATGTGTTCTTACAATCTGAAAAAAAGGGAAAAATTTAATGATTTGAGAGACTATAAATACGCATAACTTTAACATTTCTGATGTTGTAACAATCATAATTTGCACCTTGAATTGACCTAAACTGAGAAGTAGATTGCAAGCATTTGCATGATTTGGGCCATTATAAATCAATGTAGAATCATTTCCTTATAGTGATAATTGTAACAAATGCTTTTTGTCACCTTAAACTTAAGTCTCTAAACTCGACTTCATCTGGATTTCTAGATCTCTCTCTATATCTATCAATTATCGGTGACAATCAATCATTTATATTTATAATTAAATTATACCACCTTTAGATTTATGGTAGTCTGGATCACATGCAATATCTGCATTACATGATCATGTAGATATGATTATCTTAGACTTAGGTCAGAACAAAGTCGTCTGGAATCATACAATTTCGATCAGATCTAGATCTAGAAAATCTGGATCTAGCTATCTATAATCTAGTCTAGATCAGTTCAAGATTTAGATCCTAGGTCTAGATGGTTGTAGGTCTATTTAGACTGGATCTACGTTGAAAATGATTTTTAAAATGGGTGTATTTATTGATCTGAATGGACAAAACCTACTGAAACATAATTATCTTCAATTACCCTAGATCTAGATGGTAAAAAATCTCGAAAGCCTAGGCTTCACCTTCCAGTTCCAAGCTCGTTTTGGCAATGGCAGAGTGACTTTCTACTCGCCTCGATCGGACTCCTTGAAACTAGACTTTGAACCATTACGCAAGGATGTGAGAATCGAATGGGAAGTCTAGGCTACCTTACTTAACCATTATTAAACCACATATAGATCTAAATCTAGATATATTTCATTGAACATCTTACCTAAAATTCTACGACCGGCCTCAAACAAATGTACGAGTTAGTGCAATCACTGGTGAAGACACTTATGTGGTTTACAAGTGAAAGGGGCGTTGGGTCGCTTTTGTAAGTTTGTTTGGGATGTTGACCGAGATTTGCAGACAGCAACCAAAAACAGTTTCTTCGGGGGTTCTCAACTCGTACCATTTGAACCCCTCATGGAAGAAAGACATGAGTTTGCATAAGCCAAAAATGGCAAACACTTGGTGATACTGAAAATCATTAAGGTTCTTTTTTCATAATTTTTTTTAATTATTGCCTAACTCTCAGAGATATTATGAAATTATCTTATCCACACTCCACAGGGAACGCGTGTAAGCATAAGCTGTTCTGAATGTCAGTTTGATCTGCCCGCGTTGCTTTGTGTATCTTGAAATTTAATCCTTAAAAGGTCTTTCATGTTCAAGGACCCGGTGAGTTTAATTAACATGAAAGCATTACTTTTAAAACAATTACTACCTTTTAAGTCTCACACAGTATCATTAGTGATACAATTTTTTCCCCATAAGCTTAGCGTAAATGTATCCGATGTTTAAACCTTAATTAAAATAATTTGTTTTTCCCCCACGCATTTTTTTTTTTCATAAAAAAGCCAAATAATTACTGTTATAAGTGATGTCTACATTTTGAATGCCTCTCTAGTTTTTGTGCCATTCGTGTTTTTTTTGTTTTTTTTTTTTCAAAACACACAGATGCTTTCTGCAACGTCAATCCTCATCCTCTCTCTCTCTCTCTCTCTCTCTCTCTCTCTCTCTCTCTCTCTCTCTCTCTCTCTCTCTCTCTCTCTCTCTCTCTCTCTCTCTCTCTCTCTCTCTCTCTCTCCCGCTCTCTCTCCCTCTCTTTCCCTCTCAGGGCGCAACAATCACTGTCTTCGATAGGGCCGTCAAAATTGATGAATTATAACACACCTATGAAAGCAGATTTGAGCTACTTGTTCAAAAAAGGTAAGCAGTTAGCACAGGTCACAAGACAGCAGTAAAGAGAGAGTACAGTGTTATCAAAAAATGTCTAAGCTTTAGAGAAATATTAATACCTTCCCAATCACTCCGGAAGCAAAAACAAAAAAATATCTTGTTCTCCACGCCCCATCTCTCCCCCTATGTTGTCTAACAATGAAAATCTAAGATAAAAAGAAGAAAGAAGAAAAGAAAAAAAATGAGTTTTAGGCATTAAGCACCGCCACCTAGATTTCTAGCCGTGGGTCCAAAGCCACAGAGTAGTTGAAAAAGTCCATTAGCTTTGAATATTTTATAAATTGTTAATCCATGCCTTTATAACCTACAGTGGAGAAGACTGTAAAAATCACTAGCCATGTTTCCCAGATTGAGTTACGTACCGTAAGCATGAGTCATAACGTAACAAACACGTGGTTTCCCTAGTGACGGCCTGCGTTGTTTACATCGGAAGCCGCAAGTCTGGTCAGCTGTTTAGACCAGTGAAATCTGCTGCTGCTGATAAAACTGTCTTGGATCATGTGATTGTTATGTAATGAAACTGTGTGAGCATGCAATGCAGCACTGGAAACACACTCTTCATAGCGCTCTCGCACCTGGTCCAAGCTAGTATTCAGTACCGGTAGCACCAGAGCATCTCTGGCAGTCATCATGTAACCCTTACATAACAGTTACGTTCTCGGTGAGAGGGCTAGCATGTTTGCGAAAAGCGATTATGCTACGTACCGCTGGATGGGAGAAGTTCATGCTAATGATGTCGGTCAGTCTAAAATTATTATGTCGTAGTCTAGCTTAGGGCCCGTAAGCCTTTCCTGCGAAAACTCAGAACAGATAACTAGAGGACGGAAGGCGAGGTCAGGATAACCCATTGGTTGAAATGTTTCCGTCTAGCCATTAAGATCTGGATCAAGATCTTGGTTTCACTGACTTCACTTCTTTCAAGGTGTTTGGAAGGAGAGGTGGTGAGGGAGCACCTCTGGGTAGCGGTAAACGAGTTCAGTTATTATTTACTTCCTTTGACTGGGATGCGGTGAGTAAAGGGGGAAGATCATTAAGATTGATTAAATAAAGTTTTACATGCCCTGTCTATCCTTGAGCCATGATCTCAGGGGTTCCGTGCCTGTATAATTGTTCTATCCGTTCTATTTAATTCCGTATAAAGCGTGCTTGTATTGTTGAAACGAATCATATCAAATAATTGAAAAACAAAAGGAAAGTATCAGGGCGTTGAAAAGTTTAGCTGCTGTTTTCTTATATACGTTTCTAAGACTAAGATGAATGT
>JAWDGP010002062.1:0-65000 GCA_033675545.1 Elysia crispata
GATTCCATTGTTTGTTTTTACGTCTTTGTGTTAAAAAAAAATGTAAAATGCAGGCCCTACCATTAAGAATGGAATCGCATAATATTCTATTTGACGATCTCAAACGGAAGTCAAAATCGAAATCGAAAGTAGCGCTAACTCAAATGGATTCTCATGAACAACAGGCGACAGGCTTATTAGATTCATCATTACGGTACGATCTAGAGATCTAAGTTAAAGGCAAATTAAATTTACGCCAACAAACACACTCACATTGATTGGGATGAATACTTAGACCCAGAATATTCTAGGTAAACTTGATTCAATCAAATCAGAATCGATTTATATCTAGATCCAGTTAAGATTTAGCGCCTAGAATCTAGATTGTAGATCTAAACTTTTGATTTCAAGAACCACTGTAAAAATTAGAATCTAAGCTGGATCTATGAAGATTAAGGTCTAGAATCTAATCTCCTTTACTTTAGAGCTGGATAACTAATTAATCATAGAATCAAGGTTAACATCATAAGGATTTATAAATAAATTGAAATAAAGTCGCGTGAAAATATAAGGGAGATTACTGTGATGGTGTGGATATCCCACAATATTGTTTGTACAAATGCTGCAGAATTTCAGGAATAACGGTAGTTATTCATACAACAATACAGAAACAAATCCGTAGCCGAGTGTTATTTTTATTTGCGATTTTTGACTACTTACTTCATGAAATTAAAACGGATCTGAAGGGGTGCATTTGTAAAAGCATCAAGAAGCCAACTTGCAACTTTTATTATTTTTTGGTTAACTTCAGGCCTATCATTTTTTCCTGTTGACATAAAAAGTAAAAACAAAAGTAAAAAACCATTAAAGAATAAGCTGAATGAAAGGCAATCAAAACATACAGCATACAGTGATCAATACAAAAACAGTTTAACAAAGTGGAGTAAAACTAAAAGGAAAAGAATTGAACTGGCAAGCCAGGGAAAGAGAAAATCAGAGTGTTATTTATCTGTTGTAAAAAAAAATGAGTGCCGTTAATTGAAGCCTGAAAAAACACCGAAAGACATAGAAAATTATCTAGCCTAGATAAAACGCTGCGTTACTTGCAAAAAATAAAACATTATAAAGACAGACAGAGAGAGGATATCGAGTAATTACAGATATTGAAATTAGCTAGATCTTTTGTTTTGATTCAAGCCTTAAATTAATAAAAGGAATGAAAAAAGTAGTGTTACCTTAAGCCTACCAACATAGCAGCAAAGGAAAAGAAGCTTGTAAGAAAGGTTTTACAAAGAAAAATAAGGAAACATTAACTGAAAGGTATTAATTTACTTACTATTTAAAGATGGAGAGTTGTACAATAAATAGTTAATTAGATTTTAATGTAACATATTCAAAGGCTTTGAAAAAAATGTAAATCTTGACCACTCTGTGGTAAACCATTTTTGTCCATTAGATGATACCTTGGGTCAGTTATTTTAGTAGAGACTATAACCTTAAATCATGTTACTTTAGAGCCCTAAATAATTAATTGTGTGAACAACTGCAGACTAGTTATAAATTCAAACGATTGTATAAATATTTATTCAAACAACTGCAACGAACAACAGTAAATTCTTGCCAATCATCTACATCTAGATCTTTCCTAATACTAGATCTAGCTGAAAACCCTGTTCTACAAACCGGGTCCTGGTGTCAATTCCCAGGCTGGGGTGCGTGTGTGTATTTAAAGAGGCATATAAATGGTTTTGATATCTCTCCTTTTACTAACATGATTCAGATCAAATTAATTGCCTCTACTTATCCATCTTTACCTAGAATCTAGATATCTTGATAATTCTATTTCTAAACACAAAATTTAGATAAAGCGCTTAATTTCTTTTGGATTTAAAAATCAGAACAAACGCTGTGTTCGTTTTGCATTAAATGCAAACACAGATTTGTACGGTGTAGATCTCAATTAGATCTAGATCTAGATCACTCTAGAGATCTGACGCCTAGATCTAGTTTTGACTGTCCAACTTATTTCCAACTGCCACAGGATTTAAAATTGGAAACAAAGGTTGTGTTCATTTCGCATTTAAAAGAAACAGTTTTGTACGGCTAATTAAAATGTCTACCTAGCTCAATGGTTTGTCGCTCATGCTTTATAAGGTTTAAAAGGGGTTTTAAAATGTTGGTTTGTAAATCCGTGAAACAACTTTGGGATTTGAAAAGTATGCCCACGTAAAAACACGTGATTTAGGGTTGCTTTTTCATATTTTTTTTTGGATTATAATTTATAGTGGTGGGCCACAAAAATCTGATGACCCATTACAAGTTTCAGGTTACGATCTTTATATTATGATTATAGGATTTGGGGTCTTTTTAAAATTTACCTTGTATTAGTATTTGAATATTCCAAACTATAGTTCTTAAATTTTTTTTACTTTACAAGTAGTCTTGATAGGATGCTGCAATTTCCATTCTGGATTACCAGTTAAAATGAAAACGGAGTTGATTGTTTGTTGATTTGTTTTTGTATTTTTTTTTGTTTTCTGTTGATAAAGATTACATTCTCGCTAATCATCTAGATCTAGATCTTTAATATTTTAGATTTTGGGGTCTTTAAAATTTATCTAGACTTAGCATGAAATTAAAAAGTAGCCATGTAGGATACCACAAGTCTCATTCTGGATTACCAGTTAAATTAAAATGGAGTTGAGGGTTTGTTTATTTTTTACTGTTTATCTTTATTTATAAATTCTCATCAAGCGGGATACTTTTGCATTTTATTAAATTTCCTTGTCTCGATTTCTAGGACCCAGATATAGAGTATAGACCACCAGCTCATTTTTTACAGGGCAAATGATCAATACCTCAGCTGATACAAAATGATACAGCATAAGACTCACACATACAAAGAAGTTTGAATTTGATTCCTGGCAGGATCATCTGTTGGTGGTGGAGATCCCATCTAATCAGTGCTTACATTGGCTGGGGCCAAGCCACTGATTCTTCATATTCTTCATAAAATTTAGCAATATTTCTAGGACCCATTAAATGTTACACCATTTACACAATCATATAGATCTTAAAAGCATTATAAAGATAAG
This sequence comes from Elysia crispata, assembly GCA_033675545.1. Classification (NCBI taxonomy): domain Eukaryota; kingdom Metazoa; phylum Mollusca; class Gastropoda; family Plakobranchidae; genus Elysia; species Elysia crispata. The sequence continues at coordinate 3,075 of JAWDGP010002062.1, forward strand.
TGACATTGCTTAAGAAACACCACCAATCTTATGAAATCATAATTAGAATCTTGAACTAAGTATAGCTGTGTTTAATTGTGTTAATGAGATGGATCAGTGTTATAAAAAAGAAATTGGAAAAACTGAACCTTCTGGGAGAAAATGATTAAAATAAGTTTCCCCACACCAATTAGATCTAGTTCAATATAAAATTTAAAATATAAATGCAATAATTTTTTTAGGGGAAATTATTTTATATATAAAAATTTTTCTTGGTATGTCCTGAGCGTATTTTTATTTCAAACTAAGTAGTAATTATCATGAATACTGTTAATGATTGTAATTTTAAACACTTTTTTTATTGATTTCAAGAGGTGAATATGAACTTGCTTGCGAAGATGTCAAACCCCATGGAAAGAGGTGGAGGTCGTAGTGTTGAACAACCCAAGGAAAGGAAACAACTCTGGAATAAATGAGATAACCAAAAGGTGAGAGTAGGTTACAATTTTTCTTCATTGATTGTTTTCTTCAACTCTATAGCCCTACCGTATGTATATAACTATATTCACATCGTAATTATTTTCTGCATTTAGAATTTTTGTTTATAACATCAAAACAAAAAGATAATTATGTCACAGGCTGATCAATGTTGAAATTAAGCAGGAAGTTGACTAAATAAATGAATTAGAAAGATCTGCAAAACGTCAACACGAAACTGATATCGTTCTCGTCTAGCATTCTATATGAGTCTGTGAAAATATTTTGAAGTGGTGGATGAAACAAACTCTGAAAATGAGTCATGATCCTACGATTGTGACTGAGAATTTTACCAACTGATGCAACTAAATCACACCAGATGCCTGGTAAACCACCTATTTTCAGCTGGATCATTCCATCAACGTAGAGTCCGTAAGTTGGCCTTTGATTTCTATAACTAGTGAAATTGTTGATATGACAGAGAGTAAAAGATGCAGAGATGGGACATACTTAGTATAAATAAATGGATAGACAAGACGTATCAAGCGGTTTTAAGACAGGTATCTGTTCGAAATGTGTGTGCGTGTATCTACATATTAAAGATACAATTGACGTGAAATCATAAATGAAATGGGAATTATGATGGACAATGGGGATTTAAAGGAGCTTAGGAGATAAGGTGGAAGAAAAAAAGAGGGATAGCAGAGAGGAAGATGGGGTTATTTTCTTCTGATATAAAGAGAGGAAAAGCGAGATGTTATGAAGTAAAAGATGATTGAGGAACTATGCGAAGAGGAATGATTGTCAGTTCAGTAGATATAGAGAGATTTCAGGAGTAGGTTGGAGAGGGATCCTGATGGTCACATATCTAGTTTGTCTTTTCTCATTTGCAAGGGTCATCTTTACACACGTCTTTTCTCGAATACTTTAGTTGTTTGTTTGTTTTTTGTTTTTTTTCACGCTTTCTTCTTTTCCTCCTTCAATACGTTGATCTAGGACATATCAGTGAGAAAAAGAGAGCAAAGAGACTTGGCAATGTGATAAGTAACGAACGTGATTTTCCGGTTTCTCTCGAGACCAAGAAACTTTTTTTTAGGCTCCTTAAAAGACAAAATGATTGAAAAGAGAATCTGAAAGTGGCAACCTTAAGTTGAAACAAGTAAAACAAGGAGCTGCCTTGAAAACAAGGCAGCCATCGTTATGATTCAATTATATTTGACCTGTGGAAGGATGGAAAAAATGGTAGCATGTATACCATTGTTTCTCAAACATTTTGTTTATATTTGTGTGAGGGTCAATTCGCGGACATCCAGAAATAGGTATTTAGTTGAAAAAGATAAAAGAAAGCAACCTTTCTCACTCTACCAATATCCTGGCGAGGGTGGGAGACAACCTGATTAATACTCAGTAGGTGGTTCATGTTGTAAACAAGTTCACTGATGTAAACACAATAGCGACCATTATTACTTTGAGTTGCTCGTCTTTAGCAGCAACGTTAAAGGGGGTGGAATTTTTTGTTATGAGGAAATCATGAGTAAATATCACAAAACCATTTTTTTAATTGAGATAAACAAAATGTCTTTCCATTTTAGTCCAATTCAGCAGCTTTAACAAACTTAATCAATTAAATTAATTAGTACAATGCATCAATATGCACACTAAGTAAACTGCATTAAATTGGACTTCCCAATAGGTTACTATATAAAGCCCTCCAATTGTTAATAGATTGTAAGCTTGGCTAGGTAACGAACCAAGAACTGGCTCTAATCCCTAACGGTGTTAAGACCCGTAAAACGGTCAAGGTCCACACGCTATGACGGCGCGCGCCAGTCGTCATGTATGCCTTGGGTCTGGTGTGGCTCCTCCCATAATACACTCGTTATACATTGGAGAATAGATGCTGGGAGGGAAGTTTTGTCGGACGGGTGTGTGAGAACCACAACCTCCTCAGAGGTACCGGCGACTAGGGTACTTCGTCAATGTGGTGTTGGATGAGTAGGCGATACCGAGAGTGCCTATATGGCGGAGGATCGTGGCTGAAAACCTTCACCCCCTTTTATTTTTTTTTTTTGTTTTATTGTAGTAATACACCCTACTCCTGCATACTATTTTGTTATAAAAAAAAATAAATCGATCCTGAGAGTATATGCCGGCTGAAACCCTCCACTAAGTTTGCCTATTTGGGCGCCGTCATCTCTCTCTCTCTCTCTCTCTCTCTCTCTCTCTCTCTCTCTCTCTCTCTCTCTCTCTCTCTCTCTCTCTCTCTCTCTCTGTCTCCCTCTCCCTATTATTTATATAATATTTAAAAAAAAGCAAAAAAGTCTCACCTTATATTTTAAAATGGGCTCAAACACATCCCACTATAGAGTAACTACATATGCCTATATTGCGGAGGATCGTGGCTGAAAACCTTCACCCCCCCTTTTTTTTTCAAATTTGTCATGTAAAAAGGAGGGGAAAAAAATAATGTGTTTTTTTTTAATCTACTATCTATCAGTATAATTATATGATATAGCTTTCCATCACTCTTCACAAATCGCGTTTCCTAGATCTGATAATTATTTAAAGATCCAAACACGATTTTATATAAAATGAATAAGAGACAATTACCAAAGGTGAACATTTTTAATCATTGATGTTACTTAAAATCGTGTTTCTTTCTTCCCTGCGCAGACATGCTAGTGCTAAATTTGAGGTCTTCCAAAGACCCACCGGTTATCAAAAACCTCAAAGTGGCAGCAAGTCGCTCATGTGGGGTTATAGCCGAGCGCATGACATTGTCTTGCTTTTTAATCAAAGGGGTAATCCTTTCCAACAAGTCAAGATAATTTTCTTTATCCATGCGCAAATAGTTTTTCCAGTCTTCGGGAATATCTTGTAATTCCCTTATTAAATGAACATGGGATAACTCTTGTTTTTTTAGTAGCCACGGCTTCACCCATACTCTACGTGAGCGTCTTTTTTTTAGCTCTTCTTCTGCAAATCTTAATAATTATAGCCGCAGAGAGCGCCGTTACTGCTGCTGCTTGACACTCCATTTAACACAATGGCTCAAGTTCAGCTTGTGGATCGAATGATTTTGTCGACGCGTGTGTGGGCAGATGGAAGGCAATTATTGCTTGGGATATTGTTAGCTATATTGCCAGTCAATTGATGGCATCAATTTATCGACACGTCTATGGCCGGCTTTATAAACTAATATGCCTTCATGCATCAATCCAAGACCCTGATGTGCAATATGCTCTTCTTAACCATTAACTTATGTTTGTAATCAAACTGTACGTAAATGCAAAAGAGTCCTTATACTTTCGGAAATCGTCTGGTTTCGTTCCTAACTTGCTTCTTTCTGTTTCATAATGTCCTTTGTTAATCACTTTTTGAAGAGGCCAAGTTCATGTCTCTAAACCATCTAGATCGTCTAGGGACCTCTATCAATGAAGGAAACGGCAATATTGATGAGGATTGTTATAAAATTAGGTGAAAATGGGTCTGTATACCTAGATCTTGCTTCAGGCAAAGGAAATGAAGAACTTGATAGTCGGATCTACCATTTAAAACTACATATATGTAAATTCACTCTCTGATCCCAAGGCTGGGCCTGGCTCCACATAAAGAATTTGGATTTTTTTTTCATAAAGTTTGTGTCACTATGTAGATCATTTTTCCTCTCTTTATGTTTTCCTATTCCAATAAAGAACCCTTTTTATATTTTTTTTTTCTAAAAAAAACCAACAACTGGTTGGGCAAGATTTTCAGTTATTTCCCACCTTTATCACTTAAATACAACTAGATGTGGTAAGGATTGGTAACTAATGGCTAAAACACTTAATCAAAACAGTGCATATTCTGTTGTACATTTTATAATGTTTATCTCTTTGTGTTTATTTTTATTCATTGATTCCTGTTATTACCCTTTATTTTCTTTGGGTCTTTGTACAATTTTGAGAAAGGTTATGTTCTTGGGTCACTTAGTCTCTCTCGTTGACATTTTGGGGGCGCGGGAAAAGTTCAGGATTCTTTTTCGTAGTCAGTTGGCATCTCTGGACATACTGCGTCATTGTATCCTAACTCATTTGATCTTCCCAGGTATGTAGGAGAAACTTTATGGAGAGAAGTATGTGTGGTTCATCATTGCTTGGTACCCGGACAACTGGTACAAGGTCAAGGACAATCGCCATATATGCTCTGTGGGGCAGCAAGAGGAGGCCCTTATCGGTTCAGTATAACCATCTTATTTGTCAATGCTCAACACACTGTAGAAGCTTTAGCTTGAAAGTGTGTAATTCAATACAATAAGCTAAAGTAATTTGCACACAAAAGTAGAAATGAAGCATGGAACTGAGGACAGAAGATGTCTTAAAAAAAAAAGATATAACTTACCACAGATAAAAGTGTAAAAAATTCAAATTTCAACATCAGAATTTTTTTTACGGATGTTTCCAAATCAGAGTGATGATTTTATTTATAATATTTACTCTAATCTCACAAAGATGATTTCTTACAATGCTCAAATTAAAAAGGTGTTAAGTCATTAAAGGAAATAGAACTGAAATAGTCCCTAACTATGCTCACCGTAACAATAAATCTGCCACGCAGTGATACGGTTCTTGGCACCAAAAAAGGAAAATATACTGACGAAAGAAACTTTACATAAATTTTTCTCTTTTCTAAATTAAAGAAATAAATAAAAGTACAACAATGACATCTATTTGTTTTTTCAACTAAACCAGATTGGAGGAAAGAGGGATGAAGCTTGAAGGCTAGCTCTGAAGAGATAAACGATGCCATTTATTGCGCTAGGAATTCTATACAATTGCTGGGAATATGCGAAATGCTACTTTCACAGCTAAAGGAGACCACATCGCATGGACTCAAGTGGAGCAATTCACCAGTAAGTCCAGTTGTAATGGGTTATTTTTTTTTGCAGAGGTTTGGTATTTGTATACTCAGTGCTAGCATGTGACACAGATTAATTAAAGTTTCAGGAAAAAACACATGGTCAAGATAATAGTTAAACAATGAGATAAGTTGCGAAGAAAATTGAAAAAAAAAATCTTTATTTAGGTTCAACAATTTGGACTGAGAAAAAAATAGGGAAGAAAAAGGAAAATAACAGGAAATAAAAGGACCTCGAAGAGATAGAGCACGGGAGGATTAATAAAACAATCTCTCTTTTTTATATAATGCTTTATGAAAATATTTATGTCTCTTTGTAGATCTTATGCCTTATTGGTATGTCTTGAAATATTTGAATTTTTCAATTTTTTAAACCTTGCATGATTTTTCACTTTGCATTGAAATATATGTCTGTACTGAAACAATCAGTTTTGCTTATCAGTTTAGAAAATTTCCCTTAGTCTCACAATACCTTCTAATGGGCAGACTCTATCAACATGATCTGTGTTCATAATCCCAGACTCTGTTATCATCTTTCGTCTGTGATTGGCTCACTGGGTCCAAGTATTGTGTTTGGCTACAAGGGTATCCTGCTCATCTTTGGCATCTTCCTGGCCTATCAGACCCAGAGTGTGAATCTTAAACAGGTCAGTGATTCCAGATTTGTTGGCATGAGCATCTACAATGTTGTGGAGAGGAACCAAAAGCAATTTCTATCCATTAGATTTATATATATATTTCTTCTTCTTCTTGTTAAGCTGATTCTAGCGCCAGTCCAGTCATCTTTATAAATGATTATGTCTTTTGTAGGTCCTCCTTTTGGCCATGGAGTTTGGTTTCTTTGTAGATAGTGCATGGCCATGTTGTTTTCTGGTTTCCTCATATAAAAGGCAGGATTGTAGAACATTGTGTGGTGTTTTGCCTTTACCACAGGCACATGAAGGGGAGTTTTCTATTTTAATTTTATATAGATGTCTTTTTAGGCGGCAGTGCCTAGTACGGAGACCTGTGATATGTTGGTTTGGTCCCATCTGTCCAATGTGTGGTCGCATTTGTTTGACGGGGAAGGGTGGGGGGGGGGGGGGGAGAGTTGCATTCAGCAGGGACTTTTTTCCTTTTAGAGTCCCTGAGTTCTCATATTGAGTCTCACTGGCACCTTCCTTTGCTATTTAGTTTGTCATTTCATTTCCTAGGATTCTGCAGTAAGCTGGTATCCATTGCAGGGCAACTCGGTGACATTGGGAAAGCTATTTTAGCTTCCTGGTCAGGTCAAGTAACTTGTCTCCAGCTCGAGCCTCCAAGACTGATTTGGTGTCTGTGAAGATGGTGACTTGCTGGCATTCACCTCACATGTCCTTAGCTTTGTCTATGCCACACACAAGGGCCTTCTAAAATGCTGCTTGACTTTTTACTCTGATGTTCAAAACTGCTACGCTTTAGGTGACTTTTGTTGGGTTGTTTCAGTCTTGTATTCAATCGATTGTTCGGCATGCAGGTAGTTTTGGCTGCTTGGATCATAATCTTAGTGTCTCTCCTGTCTTTTAAGAGCTGTATACTAGTAAGGTCTTCCATTGCTTTGATTGGGGTTGATTTTTGTTCCTCCTGTTATTATTCATAATGTCTGGTTTTGAATTTTTCAAGTGTTTGCTAGTGTGTTTTTACAACTGTTCCCCATGTTGTGGATCCATACTCCAGGTGTTGTCTGAATGTGCCTTGATAGATACTTTTCAAGATTGTTTCATTTGCATTTCTTTTCTATTGTGGCCACTGACATTGAGCCTCGTTGTTCGATTGTGGAGGTATGAGCGTATCCATGATTACATTTGGTATGTTATTCCATTTCTTTGTCGTTTGATCAGTAAGCCATCTTTCCACACCTTATCAAATGCTTTTTGTAGATCAATCCATACAGCATGTTCGACTTTTTGTTCTTGAATGCAGTCGCCCTCGTCTCCAGCAATCAGGAAAAAGCGACTTTTGACTTAGTCTCTCTGGCGATTGTATTGTGCAGTTTTCTTTACGCGGACCTCATTATTGTCCAAGAGGTATTGTTATGGCGGTTTAATTGTTTTAGGTCATAAGAGCAGCTTTGATCAGTTGATTTTTACATACTGGAAGCGTCCCACGCAACTGTCCAAGCAATTATTTCACTGTGTTGCTATTTCTTTCTTCTTTTATGGATTCTTCCTCTTTCACTGTCTGTGTCTCTGTCATCCCACTCCCCCCACCCCTCTTTCTCTTTACATTTTTTTCGTCTCATATCTCCTTTTCTATACATTTTTGTTACCTTTATGTCTGCCTCTAAGTACATATATTACCCTTTCTCTCTAACTGTGTGTAGCTATTTCTTTGTTTTCTTTCGAGTTCGTCCTCTTTCACTATATGTCTCTCTCTCTCTCTCTGTCCATCTGTCTGACAGTCTCTATCTCTCTTTCTATGTCTTTGTTCTATGTCTGTTTAGTATCAATTTCTGTCTTTCCCCCTCTCTCTCATTTTTTAATCTTGGTCCTATGAATTATGATCTATTTTATACCTTTATATCTCTGTGTATGTCAGAATATTACTCACTGTTTCTCTCTAACTGTATTTAGCTAGTTCTTTCTTTTCTTTGCAGTTCTTCCTCTTCCACTCTCCATGTTTCTCTTTCTCTTTCTCTGTCTTTAACTTCTTTGTTTCTGTTTTCTCAATTTCGATGATTTTATAACTTTATGTCTCCGTCTATGTCAGTATTTTACTCCCCATTTGTCTTAAACTGAGTGGCACTATTCAATTTTCCCCTTTCTACTTCTTCTCTCTCTTTTCTCTATCCGGCTCTTCCACTTCCACTCTCTCTCATTCTATCCTCTCACCCTCCCTAGTTACCTCTCTTCCCCCACTTTTGATAAATTTTTTAATCTTTATATTTTTCTTTATGTTTTTTTACATTACTCACTCTTTCTCTGTACCTTTTTGACCCTATTTCTTTCCTCCTCCTCTCTCTCTCTCTCTCTCTCTCTCTCTCTCTCTCTCTCTCTCTCTCTCTCACTCTCTTGAACTTCTTTTCTCTGTCCTTTCAGTTCCTATAATTATAATTTATATTTTTATCTCTGTATCAGTCAGTACATCTAAAACTCTCTCTCTCTCTCTCTCTCTCTCTCTCTCTCTCTCTCTCTCTCTCTCTCTCTCTCTCTCTCTCTCTCTCTCTCTCTCTCTCTCTCTCTCTCTCTCTCTCTCTCTCTCTCTCTCTCTCTCTCTTGAACTTCTTTTCTCTGTCCTTTCAGTTCCTATAATTATAATTTATATTTTTATCTCTGTATCAGTCAGTACATTTAAAACTCTCTCTCCCTGAGTGTCACTATTTCTTTTTTTCCTTTTTTATTCTTTTTATCTCTCTCTCTCTCTCTCTCATTCTCTCTTTCTCTCCCTCCTTCTGATGGATTCTCGGTCCATATGAATGGACTTAACGCGTTCAGCCAAGATTTAATCACTCAGCAAATGCATGATTCTTTTAAATAAGTGTAGGGATCTAATATAGACTCACGTTTACAGGGAAGTAACTGCTGAAATGGAAAATTTCTGACAAATCAGGTTAAAAAAACTATTACAAGAAAAATCATGCGAAATGGATTTTTCTCTTATGCTTCTGTTGCGAATTGTATTAAATCTTTTTATGAAGTTGTTGAAATCACAGAAATCTTTATAATGAAGTAGTAAAACTATCAAACAAATAAAAACATAACTCTCTGTTTCTCTGTCTGTCTGTCTGACTCGCTCTCTCTCTCTCTCTCTCTCTCTCTCTCTCTCTCTCTCTCTCTCTCTCTCTCTCTCTCTCTCTCTCTCTCTCTCTCTCTCTCTCTCTCTCTCTCTCTCACTCTGTTCACACATCACTGAGAGCACATGGACCAAAGTTTTTTGGACTATAACTATGCTCACAGGGAACAGCCTCATAGGGCCAACTGTGTAGTCACTATTTGTTTTATTTCATGCAAAGTATTTCCAGATGTGAGGGATAACTTTTTGAGTTATTATAGTTAAACCAAAAGAAGCCATCAACCTCTAGATCTAGAGACATTACAAACATGATAAAAATGAAGAGAAGGGGAAATTTTGTACTATGGCAAGATCAACGCCTGATCCAAATCTAGTTCAACAGAAGAGGAGATTCTCTTATGGACTCATCAAACAATCAATCAGGTTCCGTACTCTTTAAAGTGGGAGATCATGACTTTCCAGCATCTCTATCCCTCATCGTTTGTCATATTTTGATTCATTTTGTTAGTCTATCCATCATCTTTTCAGGCTATCTTTACCTGCTGTGTCAATCATTCCAGTTGTCACAAGATGTTCTAGTTTTTGTCTCCTCATAACATGGCCAAAAAAGGTTGTCTGGTGTTTATGTATTCTATTTATGAATTATCTTGTTGTGGCGGCTTCTCGTAACACTGTTTTGGTTGATTTCTTTGCAGTTTCTTGAGATTTTTAGAACACATTTCTCTTGCCTCTAGTTTCTTTTTTGAACTATTTTGAAATTGTCCAGGACTCGCATCCACACATCAGAATGGGTTCAACATAGCACTACAGGGCTCTTCTTCTTGTGTGAATCAAGGTGTGATTTTTTGATAGTATTGATTTCATTCTCTGGAAACTCTTTTTTGCTTGAACTATTCTTGATGCAATTTCAGTGTAGTTGTGCCCATCACTTGATATTGAATTTGAATTTTGATTTATGCCTTTGCTTGAGTTTATTCACATTAATAAAAATGTTGGTCTGTGGACGCTCATTGCTTTCACTGACCACCATCACTTCTGTGCTTTTGCTATTCAATTCCAACCCTTTCTTTCTGCTTCCTTCTTCATCTATGTCTAATAATTGTCGCAAGTCTTCTTCATTTTCGGGCATGAATACAGTGTCATCAGCGTGCCTCAAGTTGTTTAAGTTGTGCCCTCCTAATTTAATTCCTGGGTTTCCTTTTAGGTTTTGCATAATAATTTCACTCTAGAGAGAGAAAATGTCTGGGGAAAGCACACATCTTTATGTGACATCAGGCTTCATTTTTTTTTAATGAGTTGATTTCCCCATCAACTCCCATTGCTGCTGTCTTTTATCAGTACATGTTTTATGCTTCGGTGTTGTCAATGAAGCACAAATATACCTCTTTTGTATTTCCAGATTCCGTTGAACTGTAGTTCGAAGGGTGCAGATTGCATTTGTTGCACCTTTTCCCTCCACACTGTTCCTCTGTTTGTCTGGTTTGATTTTGTTTCTGTCTCGATCATAATTGCTCATAAGACCATCCAATTTTTAATCTTTTTTCAGATGGAAGATTGAGTGAAAGAATCAAACTACATGCTGCAGGAGAAATCAGAAAACGTGTGTACATGTAACTCAACCACCACAAGCATGACAGCATCCATCACGACAGGGATCTGTCAGTGGTGGATAATGTCCACCCCAACTGATAGGGGTCACCTATCATACATCCAGAGATGAAAGTGGAAAACAAGTCTACAATTGCTGTGGAGCTCCACAGTCCAAAAGCTCAGGGTCATCTCAGGAAAAGCCAGATCCTGGTCAGCTTATCCAAATAAAGAGAAATGACTGAAAAGTACTGGATGAAGAAAAAAATAGATAAATGAGGATGGGAAAGACACAAAAGAGGATGAGGAATGAAAGATGGATGATAGAGAAAAGATATTGTTTGACATGGATGGAGGGAGACAATAGAGGACAGAGGATAGAGCTAAAGGAGGGAAGAGTGAATACATGGAGGACTAAGGATGGTAACTTTTTATATGGAACTTGAGAGAGGGCGAATGAAGGAACGATATTTCTCACACTGTCCTACAGATTTTAATCCTGGTCATGAAATATTTCACGCTGTTGGGGATATCTTTTTTATTTGCTTGTTTATGAAAATTTCCAATATGGAGGAAAATTTGTTGATGTGATGAATATTGTTTTGATACACATTGCAGTTTTAATTTTTGGTGTTTTTTTTTAAGTGATGAAGGTTTCATTTTGAAATAGAATTAATTGTTTAAGAATGAATTTAAATAATTGAGTAAGATAATAGTTGGGGTAGGGGAGGGAGAGATAAAAAGCATAAAGAGAGGTAATAAATGCAACAGATCTGTATTCTTTTTAAAATTTCTACTTTTTTCCCATTATCTTTACACCCACAAGGAAGTTAAAGCTTACCTACCCAGACTCTTACTAGTACTGCATTATATGTACTGCAAAAGTTATCTCAGAACACCAAATCTGGTATTTTGTAGAGCATTTGCTTTGAGAACTGTGGGAATCTCTTTCCTTAGATGAGTTTTGGGTCTTTCTTCCTCTGCTATGCCTTGTCTGAAGGTGATCAATTGGTTAAGCAAAACGAAGCAAAAAATTTTTCTTTTTTTAAAAAAGCTATACCAATCAATCAAATCATTAGTCATTATAGAAACCAAATGAAAGAACACTGTGTCAATGATGTCACTGTATTCTTACTCATTTGATCTTCCCAGGCATGTAAAAAGAAACGTTATGAAGAGAAGTATGTGTGGTTCATCATTGGTTGGTACCCGGACAATCGGTACAAGGTCAAGGACAATTGCCACATATGAACTGTGGAGCAGCTAGAGGAGGCCCTTGAGGGTGACTTTACCACAGTCTATCATCTAGAGTAGAAGCCAAGCATGACAGAAGTTGGTATGGTAAGTAGAGTGGAGAAGGTGGGATTTCATAAGATTGATTTAGGCTTTGTGTCTACTTCAGGTCTGTTAGATAATCTCTCTTTATGTTCATTTTTGAAGGTCCTTCTAGTCCCCTAAGTTTTCCAAGTATTTTAGAAACAGTTTTAGGCATGCTAAGTGACAGAGGAGACCGATCACATGGCAAGTTGGCATGCTAGGCTGAAAGTTGAGGAAAAGTATTGAAAATATTTTTATTTTCGTAGCAAAGACAATGGGGAATGAGTTTATCCATCTCATTTGAAAAATGGGAGACAGAGGCTCTTTACTGTTATTTTGGAATATTATTCTTACATGGTTTTGTCTCATGGAACAGGCTATTTATAAATTACTGTCAAAGCTGTGAGTCATTAAGGCTTTCAGATTATCGTAAAACAAAATGATTTAGCTATATACCAGAACATTTCCTTCCTCCTCCTCTTCTCTTCCTCTCTATGTAAACCCACCCTATTCCACCCATACTTTTCTCTTTCAGACGGCCCAGCAGTTGACTGAGCGCCTGGACAGAATGCTCAACAAGCCTGACATCAGTCTCATCATATCACAGAATACCCTGACGTCTCTGTGGCTTATGATGTTGTCTGAGTCATGGCCTTTGCCTTCCCCAATGCTGTTGTCAAGTATGTATGAAGAGGAAAAGGTATTTTAATTTTTACTGTAGAGAAAGCATCGCTTGTTTAAAAACAAAAAGATCTATATTTATTTTTTATATAAGGACTTGAAGATTGTGTCGCCACTTTTATGATTATCAGTATTGCACTGTCATCTCCAACATGAACATCATCAATGTCTTATTCCTCTTCCTTTTCTTTGTCAAAATAAAAAAATTTACATGAATTCTTTTAAATTTCTCCATAGTGTTACCAAAAAAAAGCCTTTCTCCAGGATTGAAACTCAACTAGTTTGCTTTATAGAAACCTTGCTTTAGGGTTATCTGCCCACAAAATATTTGCCATACTTCAGCCAGCCAATATCTAAAATTTTGTATAAGTTGCAATAATTTTTTAAGCCAAGGTGGAAAGGCTATACAAGCCGTGATGTGCTTTACATAGACAAAATTAAAACTTTATAGGATACTTTACTTATCGGTTCACTATAACCATCTTTGTTTGTTAATGCTCAAAATACTTCAGAAGCTTTGTCTTGAAAGTATGTAATTGAAAACAATAACCTAAAGTAACTTGCACACAAAAGTAGATATGAAGATATATTTTACACACAAATGATACTCTAAAAAATTCAAATTTTTCAACTTTAGAATTTTTGTATGGAGGTTTCCAAAGATATAAACGAATGATGTTTTTAATTTATGACATTTGCACTCAAATCTCACTAAGATAATTTCTTGCAATGCTCAAATTAAAAAGGTTTTAAATCATTAAAGGAAATAAAATTGAAATAGTCCATAACTATGCTCATCTAAACAACAAATCTGCTGCGGAGTGACTCTATTACAAGCAAACATGATTATATTGTATTAGACATTTCATAAGGTACTCTTAACTAGAGTTTATGGTTTTGAAAATCTTGTCTGCCTTTAAATCTTTTTCAACAATCTCTCTTTTTTTGTATACTATTTTATGAAAATATTTATGTTTCTATGTATAGTACGTAGATCTTATACCTCTTGATATATTTGCATATTTTAATTTTTTAGACCTTGTCATGATCTTTGACTTTGCATTGGAATAGATGATTGACTGTACTGGTACAATCAGTTTTGCTTATCAATTTAGAAAAACTCCCTAGTCTATTGCAGTTTCAAACTCAAATGATCCATACTGTGCTGATCACAATACCTTCTAACAGACAGACTCCATCAACAGGATCTGTGTTCATAATCCCAGACTCTGTTATCAACTTTTATCTGTGATTGTTTCACTGGGTCCAAGTGTGGTGTTTGGCTACAGGGGTATCTTGCTCATCTTCCTGGCCTATGAGACCCAGGGTGTGAGGCTTTAACAGGTCAATGTCTCCAGATTTTTTTTGACTGAGCATCAACAATGTTGTGGCGAGTAACCAAAAGCAATTTCATTCCTTTCAATTTTTATATTCATTTACGATAAATTAGAAAGTAAAGGGCTTTCTTGGAATCCACAAGGTTTTTGGTTGTTTAGAAAATATAGAAAGCAGCAGTTGCGTAAATATCGTAAGCTAACTAAGCTGATACTTTTTAAATGGATTTTCATTGAGGAATCTTGTTTAAAAACTCTCAGTGACTCTCATTAATTATATAAGACATTGTCTAGGAAGAGTCATTCAGTTCCAACAATGGAGGGGACAAATGCTCAGTCATATTTTTGTAGTTTCCTTTATTTAAAAACATAAGTAGGCATGAAATTCATATCAGATTGCCAAGTTGCGTGGAATGAATTTAAAATTTTTACAGCACAAATATTTTTGAAGTATTGGCATTGTTATCAAATTTTCCTTGATATGCTTTTCCCGCATTATGAAGACATGTTGAGCTGTCTTGTAGATGAGATGGAAAAAAAATGGCCCGTTTACTTTTTTTTAAAACATCACAATATATATTTTTATGTTGCTGCTTGCTTTTTATTTAAGATATGCTTAGTTTATATATTACTAGACTCAACACAGTATACAAATATTTTTTAACAAAAAACCTGAGGTATCAAGATTTAAAATCTTTCTTACAGAAAAATTATATTTAAAGAATTCAAAGATAGGACGAAGGAGGGAAGCTGGAAGAATAAAAAAAAAGGCCTTATTGAAATTTAATAAGCATTTTGAACTAGATATTTCACTTTAGGCTTCTCAAGAGAGTTATATAACTGAACATTTTAGCTGTTTATTTCTTTAAAACTTCTGATTTTTGTCTAAACAATAGTTTATGAATACGTTAAAAAAGTCAAAATAAATTTAGTTTATTTCAGCATGCACAAGTCACATTTTAGCACTTTAGATTTTTTTTTTATTGAACTGGTTTTGATAAGCCTGTATTTCAGAGTACTGTTATTTTTTTGTAAGCTCAAGTATTTTGTAAATAAGTATTTAACAGGATTAAACATTAAATTAACATTAAATTAAATGAGAATTTTGCTTATGTGAAACATTACAGGTGCTGTATGTTATTAGTGCCCCAATCTGGCCCATCTTCAACGATCAGGAAAACACGACTTTTGAGTTAGTCTCTCTGGCCATTGTGTTGTGCAGCTTCCTGTCCATGGGCCTCATCATAATTCCAGAGGTATTGTTATTACATTTTAATTTTTGTATGCCATAAAAGCAGCATTGATCAGTTGATTTTTACACACTGGAGGTGTCTCACGCAACTGTCCAAGCATTTTTTTTTATTGCTGAGCAGGTTCCCACACCCGTGAGAGCACATGGACCAAAGTATTTGGACAATAACTTTGCTCACAGCTGCTGTGGGAACAGTCTTGAAAGGCCTACTGTACAGTCACAGTTTGTTTCGTTTCATACAAAGTATTTCCAAAGTGGGCGTAGAGTTATTGTAGTTAAACCTCAAGATCTAGTACCATTACAAACATGATAAAAGATAAAGAGAAGGGAAATTAAGTACAATGGCAAGATAGAAGCATGTATCCAAATCTAGTTCAACAGAAGTGAAAATTGTCTTTTGAACTCATCAATCAATCAATCAATCAGGTGCCGTGCTCTTTAGCATAGGCAATCATGACTTTCCACATATCTCTATCCCTCATCGCTTTCAGTGCTTCTGTCACTCATCCTACTCTCTCTGTGTGTCTCTCTCTCCCCTTCCCTCCTTTCCCCTCCCTTTTCCACTTCTCCTTCTGATGGGATTCTCAGTCCATGTGAAAGGATTTAATGCTTTCAGCCAAGATTTAATCACTCAGCAAGCACATGAAATCTTTTAAATAAATCTAAAACACTAATACAGCATCATGTTTAGAGGCTGTTGAAATGATGCAATTTCAGTGTAAATTACGTCCGTCACTTAATATTACCATAAACAAGTATTAGAATTGATTGCTTTGCTTGAGTTTGTCCCTTTTATTAAAGATGTTGATGTGTGGACACTCATTGCTTGGACTGACCACCATTACTTTTATTTTTTTGCTCTTCATTTCAAACCTTTTCTTTCTGCTTTCTTCTTCAAAGATGTCTAATTAATACAGCAGCAGTGTATCTCAAGTGGTGTACGTTGTGCCCTACTACTTTAATTCTTGGATATCCTTCTAGGTTTTGCATAATAATATCATTGTAGGGAGATAAAAGGTCTGGGGAAAGCACACGTCCTTGTGTGACACCACACTTTTTTTTTTTTTATGAGCTGATTTCCCCATCAACCTGCATTGCTGCTGTCTGTTCCCAGTACATGTTTTTGATCACTCATAGATCTTTTCCATCTATCTTCAACTGTGTTAGTTGTCTGATTATTTCATCATGTTGAACTCTGTCAAATGCCTCCATACAGTCAATGAAGCACAGGTTTACCTCTTTTTGTACTTGCAGAGCTTGTTCAATCATAGTTCAAGAGTGTGGATTGCATTTGCTGTACCTTTTCCCTGCACAGTGTTCCTCTGCTATTTCTGGTTTGATTTTGTTTCTGACTTGCATCATGATGATTTTTAAAAGTATTTTGGAAGACTTTTAAATCAAATCAGAATCGATTTAGATCCAGATCTAGATCTCGACTGTCTAGATCCAGTAAAGATTTAGCGCCTAGAGTGTAGGCCTAGATCTAAACTGTTGATTTCAAGAACCTAGAGCTGTGAAAACTAGAATCAAACATAGATCTATGTCGTTTAAGAACTAGAATCTAATCTCCGTTTCTGTAGAGCTGGATATCACTTCCACTGGATTATGAAAACTTAGGCCAATTTGTCATAAACTCATGGTTAACTTCATATAGAAATATAAATTGAAGTAAAGTCGCTTGTAAATATAACTAGCGATTATTGCCATGGTGTTTGTAGTGCACAATATTGTTTGTTCAAATGATGCATAATTTCTTACAATAACACAGAAACAAATCCGTAGCCGAGTGTTCTTTTTAATCCATTACACTTTTCAAAAGGCAGACAGTTTTCAGTAAAGTTATATATCTACATACACCACATTTTTACTTTCCTTTGAATGAAGAGACTGAGTTTTACAAATTTAGTAGGCCTACTCACTTCCTGTAATTAGAACGGATCTGAATGAGTGCATTTGTAAAACATCAAGAAACCTAGCTAACTTTTATTTTATCTGCTAATTTTTTTTATCATAGTTAACTCCAAGCCTAACTTTTCCCTATTGACATAAAAAAATAAGAATAAAAACAAAAAAACATTAAAGAATAAGTCCATTGAAAAGTAATCAAAAGTTACAGCTTAAACTGATAAAGTGATCAGTATGAGAACAGTTTTGAAACAATGGAGTAAAACTAAAAGGAGGAGAAATGAACTGGCAAGCCAGAGAAAGAGTTCTAAAGAGGAAAAGGGGAGCAAGGGAGAGGGGAACTCGGAAGTGTACTACAGAATCAGATGGTGTTATTTATCTGTTGTTAAAAAAAATGAGTTCACGATGTTAACTGAAAAATACCCAAAGGGCGTTGAAAATTATCTAGATACAACTCTGCGCACAGCTGTTAAAAGAGACCAAAAAAGCGGCAACTTAGTTTGCTTACTGGCCCTATGTTAGATGTGCGCAGTAAGTGGGCGGGTCGGTGATCAGTCACCTGCTAGGCAGGCTACAACCATGTGTGCCTAGTGTGTGATGGTGCACTGCATTTAAATCTAATAATCATTGGGAATTTTTACCCATTTTTTGCATCGCAATAAATCTGGCTTCATTAACACAAAGCTTGTCAAACATGTAATCATTTTAAAGCTGAAATTTTCCTGAGTACAACGCTCTATTTTTTATTTCTCAATTATAAAGTGTTTAGATGGTGCAGGTGAATCTTCATACTTCAAGTAAAAGTGTTGAAAAAAGTCATGATTTTTATACTGCCTCAGTTTGATAGGAATTTTTCAAAAGTGAAACATTTTAATCGCTTAAAAATTGTTTCCCTATATAAATTTAAATGATTAATTTAAAAAAATTGTGAAAGTTTCAAGTGCGAAGAGTTTTTACAGTGATTTTATATGATTTCTTAAATAATTCCACATGCTCGGGTCTGCACGAACTACCCGCAAATAAAACTCTGCATTTTAGATCTACCTTAGTAGCCTCAAACCGAAACTGTTAAATATGGAGCAGGGCTTATAATCCGAAGGCAATCAAAAGCTCCATGAAGTTTACAGACCTTGTGATGATAGATCGTTAAGTAGCAAGAGTAAACAATCGAAAGTTTCTCTGTACGGACTTTATCAACGGCTCATTACTAACTTTTGTTGTTCACAATCATTTCCGGTAACAAAAAAAAAAAAGATCTTTACAATTATGCTATTAATATTCTGACGTAATAAAACTCTAAGCACTTAGGGGTCTGGTTTGAAAAAAGTTATAAAAGCTTGAAAATATTACAGAGACAGAGCTCTCGCCCCGCCGATTGAAAAACGTAAAGCAAAGTAAACGTATGACTTACCTGTAAAGTAAGACAATGCGCAACCTTACATAAGTTTCATTTTCTTCTTAGTGCGTGTTAATAACTTTGATAATAGCTGAGATCAGGTCTCTCTCATATATATTGACGCTCTACACCTTGAACTACCATGTTCTATCGTGTTTAGATTTATTATTTTATATCAAAACACGGTACCAGTTCTGTAAGAAGTGGACTATCATAACTCAAACCTGCATAACTTGGAAAAGGAGAACTCTTGGCTAATGCTCTTTGGTGGATGTTAGGTTCAACATATGATTAAAATGCTGTAAAAATTTCATCTCCAAAAACTAATTCGTTTTTTGTGAATGTTCCATAAAAAACGTCACCACCTCATTATTATTCCAGATTCATGTACTTGTTAAACTGCTCCTGGTATCGCTTAATATAGATGTAACAAATTGTATGATTTTTGTAGTTCTTCCTTTCATGTATGAGCTTAAATTCTCCATTGTTTTGGTGTGAAAATTAGATCTAAAAACTAAATTTGCTAGGAAAGGGGAATCCCCGTCCGCCGGGGTGGATGACCCCAAGACCAGATCGGGTTACAGGCTGCTTCAGGGATGCGGCAGATAAACTAAAATGCCGCTCTTTAACAGCCATCTGAATGGCAAATCTGGTACTTTGTAGAGCATTTGCTTTCAGATCTGTAGGGAATTTCCTCTTGCATCTCTTAGAAGTGCCACTGTAGTGGATGTGTTAGGGGTCTTACCTTTTCTGCTCTGATCTGCCCTGTCTGAAGGTGACCCATTGGTTAGGCAAAACAGACAAAAGTTTTCCTTTTATGAAGGAGCTCTACCAATCAATCAATCTATTAGTCATTATAAAAATCAAATGAAAGATCACTTTTCAACGATGTCATTGTATCATTTTATCCGTTCTCATTTGATCTTCCCAGGCGTATAAGCAGACACTTTATGGAAAGAAGTATGTGTGGTTCATTATTGGTTGGTACCTGGACATCCAGTACAAAGTCAAGGACAATCACCACATATGCACCGTGGATCAGCTGAAGGAGGCCCTTAAGGGTCCTTCATCACAGAGTCTACCATCCTGCCCCAAGAGCCAAGATTGACAGAGGTTGGCATGGTAGTAAGTAGAGTGGAGGAGGTAGGATTTTGAAAGATTGATTTTAGGCACTGTGTCTAATTCAGGTCTGTTAGATAATTTCTAATTATGTAATTTCAGAGTTCAGTATTGAAGGTCCTTCAAGTCCCTTAAGTTTTCCAAGTATCTTAGTAACAGATTTAGACATGCTGAATGACAGAGGAGACTGTTCAAACATCTTAGAAGCATGCGGGTTGGCATGTTAGGCTGGAAGTCCAGGAAAAGTATTAAAAGCATTATACTGCATTAGGATAAATTTTTTTTTGCCTGGTAAAGACAATAGGAAATGTGTCATATCATTTGAAAAATGGCAGAAAGAGCCTTTTTACTGTTATTTTGTCATACTAGTCTTGCATGGGTTTTTCTCATCTCATAAATTACTATCAGAACTGTGAGTCATTAATTCTCTCAGATAATCCTAAAAAAATATGATTCAGCCATATATAAGAAAATTTCTTTCCTCCTCCTCTCTTTCTCTCTGTGTAAATCCTCCCTATTCCATCCATACTTTTCTCCTTCAGACCGCCCAGCAGTTCACTGAGTGCCTGGATAGGATGCACAACACGCTTGACACCAGTCTCGTCACTTCACTGTGTAACCCGAGGCCCTGTAGCCTATGATGCTGTCTGGATTATGGCCTTTGCCTTCCCAAATGCAGCTGCCAAGTATGCATGAATGGAAAAAGGTACTGAGGTTTTCATTGCAGACAATGCATGGCTTCTAAAAAAATACATCTGTATTTATTTTTTATAGAAGAGAATTCAAGATCATGTCACCACTCTAATGATCATCAGTATTGACTATTGTCATCTGCATTACCCAACATCATCAATGTCTTCTTCATCTTCTTATTTTTTAGTATGATCATAAAATTTTCATGAATTCTTTTGAATTTCTCTGATAGTGTCACCAAACAAAAGTCTTTCTCCAGGGTTGAAACTCAATTATTTTTCTTGATGGAAACCTTACTTCAGCATTATCTGCCCACAAAATATTTGCCATACTTCAGCTAGCCAATACCTAAAATTTTCTACAAATTGCAATAATTTTTCAAGGTCACGGCTGTTAAAACAGACCAAAAAGCGGCAACTTAGTTTGCTTCCAGGCCCTACCTGAGACGCCCGCAGTTAGTGGGCGGATCGGTGATCAATCACCTGTCAGGCAGGCTACAACCGTGTGTTCTCATGCATGACGGTGCACTGCTTTTAAATCTAATATTAGGATTTTTTACTTGTTTTTGCATCGCGATAAATCTGGCCTCATTAACACCAAGTATTTCAAACAAATAATCATTTTAAAGCTGAAATTGTCCTGAATACAACGCTATATTTTTTTATCTCTCAATTATAAAGTGTTTAGATGGTGCAGGTGAATCTTCATACTTCTAGTAAAAGAACAGAAAAATTTTTTGATTTTCATAACACCTCAGTTTATTAGGAATATTTCAAAAGTGAAACAGTTTTATCGCTTAAAAATTGTTTCCCGATATTTAAAAGATTTATGTAAAGAACTTGTGAAAGTTTCAAGTGCGAAGAGTTTTTCAGTGATTTTTTTAAAATAATTCCACACGCTCGGGTCTGCACGAACTACCCGCAAATAACACTCTGCACTATAGATCTACCTTAGAAGCCTCAAACCAACACTGTTAAATATGGAGCAGCACTTAGAATCTGAACGCAACCAAAAGCTCCATGAAGTTTGCAGATCTTGTTGTGATATATCGTTAAGTAGCAGATAGAGGAAACAATCAAAAGTTTCTCTGTGCGGACTTTATCAACGGCTCGTAACTAACTTTTGGTGTTCACAATCATTTCCAATAACAAAAAAAAAAAGATTTTTACAATATGCTTTTAATATTCTGACGTAAATAAACTCAAAGCGCATAGGCGTCAGAGGTTTGAAGAAAGTTATAATAAAAGCTTGAAAATATTACAGACAGACAGACAGACAGAGAAGGAGAGAGAGAGAGCTCTTACTCTTAGCACACGCCCCGCCGATTGAAGAACGTAAGGCAAAGTAAACGTATGACTTACCTGTAAAGGAAGACAATGCGCAACCCTACATAAGTTTCATTTTCTTCATAGTGCGTGTTTTTAATTTTGTTAAAAGCTAACACCAGGCCTCCCTCATATATATTGACGCTCCACAGCTTAAACTACGATGTTCTATCGTTGTTTAGATTTATTATTTTGTATCAAAACGACGTACCAGCGCTGTAAGAAGTGGACTATCATAACTCAAACCCGCATAACTTGGAAACGGAGAACTCTTCGCTAATGCCCTTTGGTGGGTGTTAAGTTCAACATATATATAAAACGCTGTAAAAATTTCATCCCCAAAAACTATTTCAATTTTTCATAAATGTCCTGTAAAAAACGTCACCACCTTATGACTATTCCAGATTCATGTACTTATTAAAACGCTTAATAACTCCATCAATTAAATGAAAAGAAGGGGGAAAAATATATCCTCGTATCGCTGAAATATAGATGTAACAAATTATATTATTTTTGTAGTTCTTCCTTTCATGCATAAGCTTAAATTCTAAACTGTTTTGGTGTGAAAATTAGAACTAAAATCTAAAGTTGCGAGGAAAGGGGAATCCCCGCTCTGCAGGGGCGTTTGACATCATGACCCGATCGGGTTACAAGCTGCTTCACGGGTACGGCAGGCAAACTAAAATGCCGCTCTTTAACAGCCGTGAGGTGTAAAGGCTAAACAAGCCATGATATGCTGTACCATAGACAGAATTAAAACATAATAGAATACTTTACTTATTGGTTCAGTATAACCATCTTATTTGACATTGCTCAACACACTTTAGATGCTTTATCTTGAAAGTATGTAATTCAATACAATAAGCTAAAGTAATTTGTACACAAAAGTAGAGAAGAACCATGGAACTGAGTACAGAAGAAGTCTTAAAAAAAAAAAAAAGAGATAAATTTTATACACAGATTAAAGTGTAAAAATTTCAAATTTCAACCTCAGAATTTGTTTATGGATGTTTCCAAATCGTATAAGAGAATAATAATGTTATTTATGACATCTGCACTCAAATCTCACAAAGATAAGTTCATGCAATGCTCAAATTTAAAAGGTATGAAATCATTCAAGGAAATAAAGTTCTAATAGTGCTCATCTATCCAACAAATATGCTAGGGATAATTCTAACACAAGCAATCATGATTATGTTGTATTAGACATTTCATAAGGTACTGTTAACCAGAGCTCTTGGTTTAGAACTCAAGAAACAGTGTGACAGTTCATGGCGCAAGAATAGGACAATATGCTGATAAAAGAAACTTTACATAATTTTTACCCTTAGTGAAACTTCCAAAACAAAACAAAAATAAAGTAAAACAAAATACAATAAAGACACCTATTTGTGTTTTCAACTAAACCAGATTGGAGGAAAGAGGGATGAAGCTTGAAGACTTTGAAGCGATAACTGATGCCATCTAATGCGCTATGGATCCTACAAATTTGCTGAGAATATGCAAAATGTGGCTTTCACAGCTAAAGGAGACCTCATTGCACGGATTCAGGTGGTACAATTCACCAGTACGTACAGTTTTACTGAGTTTCTTTTTTTTGTTTTGTTTTGTTTTATTACAGAGGTTTGGTATTTCTATACTCAGTACGAGCATGTGAAAATGTTGTCTGCCTTTAAATGTTTTTCAACAGTCTCTCTTTTTTTATATATTATTTTATAAAAATATTTCTCTGTCTATGTATAGTATAAAGATCTTATACCTTACTGTTATGTCTTTATATAATTTATTTGCATATTTCAATTTCGTAGACCTTGCATGATCTTTGATTCTGCTTTTAAATAGATGATAGACTGTACTGATACAAACAGTTTTACTTATCAGTTTAGAAAAACTCCCTAGTCTACCGCAGTTTCAATCTCATATAATTCGTGCTGTGCTGATCCCAATACTTTCTAATGGACAGGCTCTATCAATATGATCTGTGTTCATTATCCCAGACTCTGTTATCAACTTTCATCTGTGATTGGTGCACTACGTCTAAGTGTTGTGTTTGGCTACAACAGTATCCAGCCCATCTTTGGCATCTTCCTGACCTATGAGACCTAGAGTGTGAGGCTTAAATAGGTTAAAGACTCCAGGTTTGTTGGCATGAGCATCTACAATGTTGTGGCGAGGAACCAAATGTAATTTCTATCTTTTCAATTTATATATATATATATATATATATATATATATATATATATTTAAGATAACGTAGAAAATAAAGGGTTTTCTGGAAATCAACAGGGTTGTTGCTGTTGACAAAATATAGATGCCAGCAGTCTTAGTCACAGAAAGCGGCAGTTGTGTAAATATCACAAGCTAACTAAGCTGATACTTTTTTTAAATGAACTTTTTTTTCAAGAATCTTGTTTAAAAACTCTCAGTGACTCTTTATTAATTATTTAAAACATCTTTTAAAGTCTGGGAAGAGCTATTCAGGTCTAACAATGGAGGCAGCAACTGCTTTAGTCTTTTTTTTTTTTTTTCAGTTTTCTTTTATTTAAAAACATAAGTAGATATAAAATTCAGACCAGATTTTTAATTTAAATTACATTTTTTATGTTACTGCTTGCTTTATGTTCAAGCTATGCTTCATCATATACAGTGAACCTTGCATATAACGAGATACTCGGGTCTTTCAGTATTTCTTCATTGAATCTGAGGTCTCATTGGATAAAAGGTCAACTTCAAAAGAAAAATAAATTCATCTTCAAGGGCAAGAACCTACCCAACAGTAAAGTTTTAATCAGTTATCCCCGTTTACAATTGCTCAACAAAATGAACAAGGCAAAGTGTTGAGGAAGTGAAGTTTGTTTCCTTTTTTTTTTGGTTTAATTTATTAAATGTATTTCTTTTTTTAATTATCTGAAACAAATAACCTCTCTGATTATTCTCAACCCCTTTTATTTTTCCCTCCTCCCTCCCACAATCTCCATCTATAATGCATGTCTGTCTGTCTTTCTCTCTCTCTCTCTCTCTCTCTCTCTCTCTCTCTCTCTCTCTCTCTCTCTCTCTCTCTCTCTCTCTCTCTCTCTCACTCACTCACTCACTCACTCACTCACTTTCTCTCTCTCTCTCTCTCTCTCTCTCTCTCTCTCTCTCTCTCTCTCTCTCTCTCTCTCTCTCTCTCTCTCTCGCTCTCTCTCTTTCTTTCTTTCTTTCTTTCTCTCGTCTCACCCTCATTTAAAAAATAGCTTTGTATTCTCTTTTGCTTGGATCTTTACTTTTTGTCAATCTCTAGCTATAATTTTTGCTGTCAATTGTCCCACTTTGAGCCACTTTGTTAAACCATCCTCATCTTTTCACCCTGTTTTCCCCTGCTGATTTTTCTTAGTCATTCCAGTTGTCACAAGATGTTCATAGTGTAGTGTGCTATGGAGATGTAGCAAATGGCCATTTACCACCTGCATGTGCATATTTTTTTTTTTTTTTTGGGGGGGGGGGGGGGGGGGTGCTTTTTTTTGAGACACAGACATCACTAAATTTCCATTTCGACAGTTGTGAAGATGTTGTGTGAGGGCTAAAACTCAGTGCTGTAGTAATCACTCCGGAACTTGAACCTTACAATACGCGATTGAATGAATCGGGTTGACAAGTACCTTGAATTCTTTACAATACCTCACCATAGCCTTCACTCTCACCGCATTATTTGTACTCCAGAAGTTTGCTCTGAATGGTAAACCTGGTATTTTGTAGAGCGTTTGCTTTCAGATCTGTAGGGAATCGCCTCTTCCATCTCTTAGCAGCGCTACTGTAGTGGATGAGTTAGGGGTCTTACCTTTTCTGCTCTGATCTGCTCTGTCTAAAGGCGACCAGTTGGTTAGAAAAAACAAACAAAAAGTTTTCCTTTTGTAAAGGAGCTCTACCAATCAATCAATCTATTAGTCATTATAAAAATCAAATGGAAGATCACTTTTCAACGATGTCATTGTATCATTTTATCCTTTCTCATTTGATCTTCCAGCCGCATAAGGAGACGCTTTATGGAAAGAAGTATGTGTGGTTCATTATTGATTGGTACCCAGACAACTGGTACAAGTTCAAGGACAAATGCCACATATGCACCATGGATCATCTGAAGGAGGCCCTTAAGGTTACCTTCATCACAGAGTTTACCATACTGCACTTGGAGCCAAGATTGACAAAGGTTGACATGGTAGTAAGTAGAGTGGACGAGGTGGGATTTTAGAAAATTGATATTAGGCATTGTGTCTATGTCAAGTCTGTTAGATAATTTCTAAATATGTAATTTCAGTGTTGAAGGCCCCTCCAATCCCTTAAGTTTTCCGAGCATTTAGACATGCTAAGTGACAGAGGAGACTGTTCAAACAGCATAGAAGCATGTGGGCTGGTATGCTAGGCTGAAATTTTAGGAAAAGTTTTGAATGCATTATACTGCATTAGGATAAATATTTTTGTTTTGCTTAGCAAATGCGTTTATCCATTTCATTTGAAAACTGGAAGATACAGTCTCTTTACTGATATTGTGTCATGCATATATTAGTCTTGCATGGGTTTTTCTCATAAAAAAATTATTCATTAATTAACGTCAGAGCTGTGAGTCCTAAAAAAAGATGATTTAGCTATATATCAGAACATTTCCTTCCTCCTCCTCTCTTTCTCTCTATGTAAAACCCTCCCTATCCCACCCATACTTTTCTCCTTCAGACTGCCAAGCAGGTCACTGAGCTGCTGGATAGGATGCTCAACACGCTTGACACCAGTCTCATCACATCACAGGGTACCCTGAGGCCCCTGTGGCTTATGATGCTGTCTGGGCTATGGCAGTTGCCTTCCCAAATACAACTGCCAAGTATTTATGAAGAGAAAAAGGTACTGATGTTTTCATTGTAGACAATGCGTGGCTTCGAAAAAAATACATCGATATTAATTTTTTATAGAAGAGAATTCAAGATGGTGTCGCCACTCTTATGATCATCTGTCTTACACTGTCATCTCCAACACCCAACATCATGAATGTCTTCTTCCTCTTCCTTTTCTTTATCATGATCATGAAATTTACATGACTTCTATTCAATCTCTCCAATATTGTCACCAAAAAAAAAGTCTTTCTCCAGGCTTGGAACTCGATTATTTTTCTTGATAGAAACCTTACTTTAGCATTATCTGCCCCCAGTACATGTTTTTGATCACTCGCAGATTTTGTCCATCTATCTTCAACTGTTAGGCGTGTGGTTATCTCATCATGTCGTACTCTGTCAAATGCCTCTGTGTAGTCAATGAAGCACAGATATACCTCTTTCTGTACTTCTAGAGCTCGCTTAATCATAGTTCAAGGGCTTGGATTGGATTGTACCTTTTCCCTTTACACTGTTCCTTTGCTATTTCTGGTTTGATTTTGTTTCCGACTAGCATCATAATGGTTCTTTAAAGTATTTTGGTGATATGAATCATAAAACTGTGTATTCTATTCAATTTACCCTATATTATCCTTGTTTTCTTTTGACAGTGCTATAATTATGGATTTGGTGATGTCTGGTGGAATCTGACGTGGTTCATACATTTTGTTGAGTTATTTTGTGATCTTATCAGTTCTGTAGTCTTCAGGTGCTTCCAAAAGTTCCACAGGTATACTGCCTGGGCCTGTTCCTTTTGCCTAATTTCATCTTTTTTATTGCTGCTCGGATCTCATAACAAACATTATTGAATAATTTGTTTTCTTTTACAAAACATGGCATTAAAAAGTTTTTGCAAACATCGAATTATAGCACGATTTTAGATAATTATGATAAAAAAAAAGTATAGAATGTAATAGCTTTCTGGTTCTTGCATCTTTTTATACTGACTTAGGTCTGTGATATGACTTTTGTATAAATGTTGACAATATATTTTGAGGAAGAGTCTTCTTTGATATTTTGAAATACCCTCAAAAACCTAATACTTTTGTGAATGTTGATCCAAAAAAATCTCAGTCTCCAGTGTGTTAAAAATAAACCCTTGCAATCAATCCTAGGCATTTCTCAACAAGCAAGCATGAAAATTTCAATCAGGCTGAATTTAAGTCTGAAACTCATCTCACTGTGGAAATGTAGCTTCCTAAATTTTAGTCCACTTTTTTTTAATTAGGGCTCTTTGAAAGTCTTTGTACTACAGCAAATGTTTGCAACGTTTTTGCAGATATAGTCTGCCCTCCATGTGGGCGTTCCCCTTTAAACTGTGTTTCAGAAAAAGCGAGTATTTTAAAAAAGCAACTGACATTTGCCCTCATAAGGTGCCAACTAATTTATTACATTCCACAAAATTTTAAACTGGTGTTTTTCTTTTCTTTTGTAGGAACTGCTTGCAACTAAAATAAGTAAGGGAGATACTATTAAGTCACCACACCCCTTACAAAAGAATCTTTCTAAAGGTGTTTTACTAGGTGTTCATGCAAATTTGATCTTGTAAAATTTATTTTTCATCAAAAATGACCAGCAAAATCCATAATATATCTAAAACAGAATGAATAAATGACAAAGGCTGTATGCCTGATAATCATTGCAAAGAAGATCTTCAAAAGGGGTAAATCATTGCAATATAAAATGAAAACATGGTGATATGCTTCTCAGGTTTATTTCAGTACTTTGCAAAATTCTGTCTAAAGGGAATAAGAGTAATAACTCCTAAAACTGTACATCAACAGTCAATCTAGTTTCCCCTCTTCCAGGTTATACCCAGACATTTTAGATCCAAATCTCAATGTTTATAGTTACCCAAGATGTATGTCTATCTTAGCCGAAAACTATGTCTTTCTATATAATTTTTGGGAAATCTACCCTCTTTTATTTTACAAACAGAGTTTGAATGATGCTGTTATATCTGTAACAAGTTTCTCTAACATTTGCACAAAAAATTCCTTCCATCTGTCTAGATTAAAGAAATCCTGCAACATCCACAGGGGATGGCCAAATGGTAAAGAGTCTGACTCTGGTCTACCGGGAATAAGAGGAGAGACACCAGAGGAATCTAAATGAGAATAAACAGCTCAAAAAACAAGTAGCTGAGGTCAGTGTCAGGCACAAGTTATGGTACAACCTTTACCAAAACCGTACTTCTCTTCTCTTGTGCGATTCCAAGAAAACGAGGAAGAAATTTTTTCGAATCAGAGACATTCTGTGTTTGAATTTTTTACATCACAGAGATAAGCAAGCAATTCGCTTGTCAACCTTTGTTAGAATTCAGGTTTCTATGCAGAGATTAGGTCAAATCTCATACAAGCAATCCTGCCTTAATCCTTATGGGGCTCAACAGGATCTGAACTTGTATTTGCATTGAAATTTGTACCTGATAGAGGTTCAAGAACTGATAAAATATTACGGGAACACTTCTCTTCTCACCCTAATTTGTTGCAAAACTGAAAGCATTTGATTTTCTATTGAAGGATAATGTGGAAAAATCAGACAACAAACTCAAGCTAATTTTTTCCCTTCACATACTTGCTTGTAAGAAAAGTCCAACTGTAAATATTTTTTTTCAGATGGAGGATCGAGTGAGAACCAAATCACAAGCTGCAGGAGGAGTAAAACTTGCATCCATGTAACTTAATCACCACAAGCACGGCTCTCTTGACAGGCCCCAGCACCAACGTAACAACAACGCCTGCTGCTGATGATGAAGGATGAGTTTTCCACAATATTCACCACGTCAGAGATCTTTCAGTGGTTGATAGTATCCACCCCAACTGATAGGGGTCGCTTATCATACTTCCAGAGATGAAAGGGGAAAACAAGTTGACAACTGCTATGTAGTTCCACGGTCCATCAAGCTCAGGGGCACTTCAGGAGAGGCCAGACCCTGGTCAGCTTATCCAACTAAAAATGGATGGCTGGAAGGTACTGGATGAAGACAAAAATAGATAAATGAGGATGGGGAAGACACAAAAGAGGATGAGGAATGAAAGATGGATGGTAGAGAAAAGATATGGATGGAGGGAGTCAGATAGAGGATAATGCTAAAGAAGGGAGTATTGTGTACATACATAAAGGACTAAGGATGGTAAAATTTTTAGATGGGAGTTGATGGATGGAGAATGAAGGAATAAAATTTCTCACACTGTTCTACAGATTTTAATCCTGGTCATGAAATATATCGAGGCATTTGGGATACCTATTTTTTTCTTGTTTATGACAATGTGCAATATCGTGCAAATTTTTTTGATGTGATAAATGTTGTTTTGATGTAAACTTCAGTTTTAATTGAATCTTTGAATTAAGATGACTTTTTTTGGTGATGGAGGTTTCATTTTGAAATAGAATTAACTATTTAAGAACTGATTTAACTAAATTGGATGAGGTGGTAGGGGGAGGGGATAAAAAAGTATGAATGAAGATAATGAATGCAACAGATATGCATTCTTTTTACTATTTCTACAATTTTCCCCTTTTCTTTTCACCGTAACTATTTAAGAATAAATTTAAAAATCTTTGTGAGGTGGTGGGGTAAAATGTTAACAAAGCATGAATGGAGATAGTAAATGCATCAAATTTTTTTTTTTTTAAATTTCTACCTTTTTATCCCGTTGTATTTACCTGTAACTCTGTGTTGTATAATAATTAGCTTTTATTCCTCTTTATTGTGATAAGAGTTGTTGTGTGTATATGTGATGTGTAAAGATAGGAGTCATATAAGCCTTGTTTCCATATTTTATTTCTTTTACAGGAAATCCCATTCCTGTTCTCTTCTTTACACAGTTAAGGGAAATTAGATGTGCTTCTGCTTTTGAGATTTGCATTCTTTTATGTAGAAAAAAAAACCATGAATGTTTCATAATAGAAAAGAAATAGTTCCTTTTATATCAATATTGGTTTTATTTTTTATTCAAAACTCACCTTAATATTTGTAATAATGAATTGCCATTGTAGCAGGCGCCAGTATCTCAAGAGAGAGAGAAAAATAAAGAGAGATATTTGATTGAAAGACTATGATTACATTAACATGCTCCTTTTTAATTGACTCCACTTACAAAATTTCTTTAGCAAGCAACAATCTGTATTATATTATTGTTTTATTAAAAAAGAGGTTAGCGAACTTGTGCGCCAAAATTTAGATTAACCATCTCGGAATTTGAATGATAACAAAGTTATCAAATGGTAATAACAGTTAAATACCATGTACACTTGCGTTGTTATTGAGATATATTACTTCTCTTGATAAAGTCAAAAGTTTTAATAATTTGTTGCGGGTTTAATTAGTTAATTTTTGCTGTTGTTGTTCTGTTTAGTTTTAGTTGTTTATTTTTCATTATTTCTTTTGTCACAATTTTGTTACAGCTGCAAGGTTTATCACAGCAGTAAAGATGCAAAAAGGCCAATCTTTGAATCAAATTAGCAAATCAATCATTAGGGATGTGGACCAGGTATTAGTGAGAGATTAAATATAATTGTAAAAATAGTAGTAAAAATATCAATCCTAAAGTTTAACCAATATTGCCATGGCTTTGATTATTTTGCTTCCAAAAGATTTCATGTTGTATGTTATTCATTAAGTCATGCTACAGACTCTGTTTTCCTTTTATATACTGTGCTGTAAACTTTTAATGTAAAGATGTTGCAAGGATTATTTTTGTTATTAAAGAATTGAAATCGTATTGTTTTCTTTTGCTTTAGTTAAATATAAGTTTTGAAGTGGGTGAAAGGCTGAGTGGTTAATTGTTGCTACTGCAATGATATGCTGTAAACACATTGATCTGGGACCAAAGTCCTGAGCAAAATGGCAAATATGATTGCTGGAAATTTCACAAAGTGAATTCGGATCCAAACACATGATAACGCTTGTCAGAATATCTTACATTTAAAATTGCAAGATTTCAGTCACTTTTTCACATCATGCAGTTTTGCAATCAAAAGCTAAACAGTTTGTGTTAAACTGGACACTTTTTATGAGAACTATAAATGGAAATATAGTTCAAAGAATGACTTGTGTCAATTTAAGATGTTGCTTGCTTGAAGGAGTTATTCCTTGTCAGAATGGGTAACCGTGCTAGTGACAGAATAATAAATCTAAAGTTATATTCTACAGTTAATGAAACTGTTGTACTAATTTTTCTTTTACTTGGCAATATCAGACAAAAAAATGGTGAGACAAAAAGTAGATTGAAATAGCTGTATGAAACAGTCGTGCACCTTTGCCGTGTTTTGGCCGGTATTTATGAACATAAAACAACTCTCCGACGATTTGATTAGTGTATGTGATTAGATAAAGAAAGTATTGTTTCCCTTTCTTAAAAAGTATTCGAAATCTTAACAAAAGTTAAGCTATCACTTGAATCAGAATGATAGCCTTGCTATCAAATCCAACACTCAGGAGCCTCGTTGGGCATTCAACAACTTTGTCTCTCTATTTCTCTTTCTCGTGTTTTTCCTTTCAACCCTCTTTGTTTCTGTCTCTCTCTGAGTATATCTCTCTCCCTGAGTATCTCTCTCTCTCTCTCTCTCTCTCTCTCTCTCTCTGTATATATATATATATATAAAGATATATATATATATATATATATATATATATATATCTGTATCTTCTTTGCCTCACTTCCCTCTTTTTTATATTCTTTACATATTTATGTCTCTGTCTATGACACTGTAAAACTGATTCTTTCTCTTAATGTGTTTCACTATTTTTTCTTCTCTTTCTCGTTCTGAACCTCTCACTTTCTCTCTCTCTCTCTCTCTCTCTCTCTCTCTCTCTCTCTCTCTCTCTCTCTCTCTCTCTCTCTCTCTCTCTCTCTCTCTCTCTCTCTCTCTTTCTGCCTTTTTGCCTATACATTTGATACATGAAGTTTATCTTTTGATCTCTGTCTTTATCAGTTTATTACTAAATATTTCTCTCTATGTGACGCTATTTATTTACAGTCTCATCGAGACAGAGACTATCACGATTTAAGTACTGATAATCAGATATGACGTGCCAGTCACAAGTGGACAGTGCGTTAGTGGAATAATGGAAAATAATGTGACATTCCTCTACCGTGGAATATAACAAATAACAAAAGAGAATGTAGGATATTTAAAGGATAGTTCCCCTTTCAATGGACAAAAAAGGATAATGCCCCTTTGAAAGAAAAAAAAATATCTCCCTATAAAGGAAGATATTTAACTCCCTATAATGGGAGATATGTCAAAGGATTGCAGGGGGTGAAGGGTTTCAGCTCTGAACCTCCGCCATATAGACACTCTCAGGATAGCCGGCCCACCGACACCACGTCGACGAAGTACCCAAGCGCCGGTACCTCTGAGCAGGTTGTGCTTCTCACACAACCCACGACAAAACTTCCCTGCCAGCATCCAAGCACCAAGCACCAATGTGATGCACACAAGTGCGCATCCCGGTGTTTTATGGGAGGAGCCACATCAGACCCAAAGCATAAATGACGACAGGCGCGGGCCGTCATAGTATGTGGACCTTGACCGTTTTACGGGCCTTAACACCGTTAGGGCTTGAAGCCAGTTCCTGGCGAAGTTGCCTTGCCAGGCAAAGTTCAATTTCTCCTGACCCATATAAGTAAACAGTGACACACTATCTTCAAGCGGTTTACCTGCGACGCATATTCTCACAATTTATTTATCAATATATAATCAAAAAAGGCCGAAATCCGTGAAATTTAACTGTTAACTGCACTTCTTACCGAATATTAATTAAAAAAAAAAAATATTTGTCTGTCACAATACATAGCAAGATGAATCTTTAAATTTTTCAAGAAAATCAGATAAAACCTTATATAAGGGTTTTAAAATATGTAACTCTATGCCATAGCTTATTAACTTGAAATGAGTTTGTTCAGTTTGTCAACACGCCTGAGGGTTTGTTTATGTTTTCCTCCGACCTTGACTGCCTCTTGCGACGTTAATAGAAGCAAGTTCAATTAATCAACGAGTAGAATAGCTAGAAAATCGATTTACTAAAAATGCTGGTGCTAAAACTTCTAAATCATTAAACTATTTTTCATTCGTGTATGTCCTTTATAGGGCGTTCATAAAAAAGCTGTCTCATCTCAAGGCGAACCTTTCTTTCACTCATAACTTTTCATTTCGTCAGTCCGATAGAAAGAAAGAAAGAAAGACAGAGAGAAACCATGTGATAGAGAGACACAGAGACACAGAAAGATAGAGACAGAGTTAGAGAAAGAGAGAGACAAAGAGACAGAGAGACAGAAAAAGAATGAATGGGCAAAATGAAATAATTCTGTTTTAAAATAACTTAAGACACAAAGACTATTACGTGATTCATATTTCAATAGTCGTTGGTTTTGTTTTGCTGTTTTTGTTGTTGCCGTTGTTGTTGTTGTTGTTGTTGTTGTTGTTGTTGTTGTTGTTGTTGTTGTTTTTGTTGTTGTTGTTGTTGTTGTTTTTGTTTTTGTTGTTGTTATTGTTATTGTTGATGTTTCTCCGCGTGCTTTATTATTGCTGTTTTTTCCAACACCGTTGTTACCGTTGTTTTTGTTTATTTTTCATTGGTCTCTTTTACCGTTTCCCTGTTTTCTTTTTTTTTTCATTTCTTTCCAAGTCTAATTAAGTAGAATAATTTGATAGAGTCTTTCTATGTTCTATGTTAGTCCTAAGTTCTAAAACCCTCCGTTAAAATGGCTTTAGGGATGAAACTCCACAAGCCATCTCCAACCTAAGGGTCTTGCTGATGTTGCTCTTGTTGTTGTTAGCAGGTAGACTGTTGCACACAAAAACTCAAAAATGGCATACAAATCCATGAGATATACCGTGCTTGAGTTATAGGAGTTATATGTATGGAGAAAAAATTATAGAGAGAGAAGAAAGAGAGAGAAAGAGAAAGAAAAAGAGAGAGAGAGAGAGAGAGAGAGAGAGAGAGAGAGAGAGAGAGAGACAGACAGACAGACAGACAGACAGAGAGAGAGACAGAGATTGTTGCACAAAGAAAAACATTCATGGTATATATTTATCATTCTTGAGGTAAGCCGCACTTGAGTGATGGAAGAATGATAGAGAGAAAGAGATAGATAGAGAGAGATAGAAAGCCAAGCGGGCAGAGAGAGACGGAGAGAGAGAAAGAAAAAGATAGAAAGAAACACCAGAAAGTGGAAGAGGAAGAACCAGAAACAGAAGAAAGAAATAACAACGGAAAGAGAGAAACATGAAGAAATAAAATTACATAGACAGAGACAAAAAAGGTAAAAAATGTATTAAAAGTGAAAGAAGAGAGTGAAAGAAGAAAGAGATGGCGAGAAAGAGAGAGCGTGTGTGTAAGAGCGAGAGAACGAGAGGAAGAGAGGGAGAGAGAGAGAGAGAGAGAGAGAGAGAGAGAGAGAGAGAGAGAGAGAGAGAGAGAGCGAACGAGAGAGTAGAATAAGAAGAACGAGAAAGAGAAGAAAGAAATTGTCACATACATTTAGAGACAAAGTGAATCTACGGACACCTACCTAAACAAAAGAAGGAAAAATTATCGAAAGGGAGACAAGAGAAAAAAGATGAAATAAAGCGCGAAAGACAGAGAGAGTGGAAGACTAAGGACTAGAGAGAAAATAAAGAAATAACGACGCATGGTTATAGAAAAAGAAAGGGAAATAATGACAAATATATTGATAATAAAAAAGTGTGAATCGAAAGTGATAGAGGAGAAACACGTAAAATGGAGAGTATGAGTGTGATAGAGAGAAAGAGAGAGAGAGAGAGAGAGAGAGAGAGAGAGAGAGAGAGAGAGAGAGAGAGAGAGTTGAAACAGAAAGACAAGAAAGAAAAGCGACACATAATTAGAAATGAAGGGCGAGGAATAAACTGATATAGACACGGACAATAAGATAAAAAAGAGAGGCAAATGTGAAAGAAAGCTCGAGAGGAAGAGAGAGAAGGGGAGAGAGAGAGAGAGAAAGAGAGAGTCAGAGGGAGAGAGAAAGTGGGAGAAGAAGAAACTCAAAGAGGACAAAGAAATAGCGACACACAGTGAGAGAAATAGTGAGTGATTTACTGACTTATATATATATAGTATTCAACACATCCTACATGAATGCCCAACCCACTCAGAACTAAGACACCAGACCTGGCCGCAACTTTCAACCCTCCACGAGAAACTCAATGGCACAGAACCAAACCTGCTCCTGGCGTTGGAGTTAGTGAGAGCCACCGGACTCCAGATTTGAAAGTCTGCCATTGTCACGGGAATGCAGAGGAAGAAGAAGAAGAAGAAGAAGAAGAAGAAGAAGAAGAAGAAGAAGAAGAAGAAGAAGAAGAAGAAGAAGAAGAAGAAAATTAAGAACAAGAACAAGAACAAGAAGATATGTAAAGAAGTTTTGCAACATTTCTTCAACAAATATTCTGGAATCAATATGACATGATGTATCTGGAGGCAAACATAAGGTAAAAATTGATTCGAAAAGGAGATAGAAAGGCGAATAGAATAAAAAGGAAACAGAGAGAGAGAGAGAGAGAGAGAGAGAGAGAGAGAGAGAGAGAGAGAGAGAGAGAGAGAGAGAGAGAGAGAGAGAAAGTGAGAAAGAGAGAGGGGGGACCCGAGTCTCAAAATAAAAAAAAATCAAAAGAACTATAAGAAAAATCACAGCTTCGAAATAAACAATTCAAAAATAACATACCTATTTTAATCCGATGAAAAGCTTAAAGGGTAAAACAGAGAGAGAGAGAGAGAGAGAGAGAGAGAGAGAGAGAGAGAGAGAGAGAGAGAGAGAGAGAGAGACAGAGAGAGACAGAGACAGAGAGAGAGACAGAGAGAGACAGAGACACAGAGAGAGAGACAGAGAGAGAGACAGAGAGAGAGAGAGAGAGAGACAGACAGAGACAGAGACAGAGACAGGCAGATAGAGACAGAGAGAGAGAGAGACAGACAGAGAGAGAGACAGAGAGAGACAGAGAGGAGAGAGAGAGAGAGAGAGAGAGAGAGAGAGCATAACTATTCTGCAGCTGGACAAACTATAAAAACAATAAAACCAAGACAAGACAACATTAAAAAACAAAAACAAACAAACAACAACACCATCACCACCACCAACAACAGCAACAACAACAACAAAACAGGCTAGTCCTACTGAAAATATTGTAGGTTTTTTCTTGTTATCTATTGTTTAAGCTATCATACTGTCATAAAATTTAAGCATCCACAATGAAGCATCAGACTTTAAAGCTGCAAATTTCGTGCACTTTTTCTAGTACTGTTACTAAACAGTTATTAAAATAAACCTACCGAATCAAGGCTATCTCTACAGATCAATCCAAGTCATTCAGCGAATTTTGAGAAATACTGGGCCAGGAAGTAAATCAAGATAATATTAAACGATATAGCTGTGTGCAATAATCAAAATAAATATCGATTTTCATAATAATTATGATATATTTTGATTATATTATGAGTAAACATGTTTTGCGATATTTCTTCAACAAATATTCTGGCATCAGGACGACAAAATTCCGTACGTAATAAAATTAAATCAAGAGATATGTATCGCCTTAGCGTGAACATGATACAATATGTTTAGCCTTAAATACACGAGGAAAAAAAATAAACAAAGAAATTAACAATAAAAAAGCAAAATTCAAATGATTAACGATTTTCAAAAGCTCAACAACCTTGAGGAACTAAAAAGAAGACATGAAAATAATCTAAAATATAATATATTTTTTGACTCACACCTTGTATATTGTGAGAACTATAATTACGATTTTTTTATGACACCAAGAATCGGCTTGAAATGTTGCGATTTGATTCGCCCCCTTTTTTTGAATCTAGAAATCATCATAAAAATTATTGATCGTCACTAAAAATGAGAATTTTAATGAAAATAAGTAACCTATTAAATTAAACATTTGGAATTCTTCAATACAACTTAGATACCAAGTCTTATCCATCCAGGTTAAATATAGATCCGTTGTCGTCAAGCACGAAGCAAAGGGAAATAATCCCATCTAGTTTTGTCACAGGAAGTACAAAGGATGGTTTTTCTTTCAAAAATCGGAGTAGGTATAAAGGACGTAATCTGCGAAACAATTAAGTTGACTTCGTGTATTAACGCTTACCGAACCTACATAAAAGTAGACTACAATTTTCATTACCCTTCTAATGAAAACAAGAAAAGAAAATTAGTTACTTTGTGGTGCTGGACGTACGAAAAAGATGAAATAGTCATACGGAGCTTAGGTCTATAGGAAAAAATATTCCTCGGGAAAAAAACGTCATTTACTGCTTCTAGGAATGTTAATAGTCTAACACACATAGGCACACATACACATACACACATACATGTATATATACATACAGAAACACATACATGCATAGATACATACATACATTCAGAGAGAGACGAAAAAGGATTATAGTAAAAGTCATAGAATTAGAGAGAGAGAGAGAGAGAGAGAGAGAGAGAGAGAGAGAGAGAGAGAGAGAGAGAGAGAGAGAGACAGAGACAGAGACAGAGACAGAGACAGACAGACAGACAGCAGACAGATAGACAGACAGACAGATGGACAGACAAACAAACAAACCGACAAAGATTCAGATAAAGTCGATTGAAAAACTTCACGTCGGTTTGAAGGTTAAAGAATCCATGTATCATACAGAAAAAAAAAAATGAATGAAAACCCACTAATGGTACTACTGGACTGTCAAAGATGAGATAAGATACATCTATTTTCTTATCTAACCCCAAGTTGGAGCGTCAAATT
The DNA here is from genome assembly GCA_033675545.1 of Elysia crispata. Classification (NCBI taxonomy): domain Eukaryota; kingdom Metazoa; phylum Mollusca; class Gastropoda; family Plakobranchidae; genus Elysia; species Elysia crispata. Next base: position 41,456 of record JAWDGP010002062.1, read on the forward strand.
TATTAGAATTAAAAAAATAATAGTTAAAATTTGAAATGCTTAAACAAAAATAAGGAAAGAACAACTATTGATTTAGCAAGTTAGGTACGTGGGTGGTATGGTTATACATATAAAACAAAAACACGTAATTCTTGAACAAAATATGCTCTCAACATCCAGGGTTTATAACAAAGTATAAGATTCATTTGTAGCATTGGCGATACAATATGGTTGGACGCATTGTTCTCATCAGAAGAAAAACTTCTTCATGTCTATATATATATATATATACTAACACCTCTACTTTGGTGAATTCTTCATGTCTATATATATATATATACTAACACCTCTACTTTGGTGAATTCTTCATGTCTATATATATATATATACTAACACCTCTACTTTGGTGAATTCTTCATGTCTATATATATATATACTAACACCTCTACTTTGGTGAATTCTTCATGTCTATATATATATATATACTAACACCTCTACTTTGGTGAATTCTTCATGTCTATATATATATATATACTAACACCTCTACTTTGGTGAATTCTTCATGTCTATATATATATATATACTAACACCTCTACTTTGGTGAATTCTTCATGTCTATATATATATATATACTAACACCTCTACTTTGGTGAATTCTTCATGTCTATATATATATATATACTAACACCTCTACTTTGGTGAATTCTTCATGTCTATATATATATATATATATATATATATATATATATATATATATATATACTAACTGCGTGAGAAGTCACGTTGAAACACCTCTACTCTGGCTGAAAAAAACAAGAGTTTACTTTTTTTATTGGTTGGTGGGAAAACTTCAGCGCATTCAAAATTGTCCGTTTTGCCCGCCCCGACTTTTATGAAAACTTAGTATTTTGTTGAAAACCTTTATTATAGTTCCGAAAAAGCCGCCTTGATTGCTGATTGCTGGCTTCAAATGATAGGACTCATGTCTTTACCTCTGTGCATATTCATAATAATTATATGCATAGCTATCTATCTATCTATCTATTTATCTATCATTCTGTCTATCTATCTATCTATCTATCTATCTATCTATCTATCTATCTATCTATCTATCTATCTATTTATCTATCTTATCTATCTATCTATTTATCTATCTATCTATCTATCTATCCATCTATCTATTTATCTATCTGTCAATCTCTTTTTCTATCTATCTATCCATCTATCTATTTATTTATTTATCTATCTTTCTATTTATCTATCCATCTATCTATTTATCTATCTATCTTTCTATTTATCTATCTATCAATCTCTTTTTCTATCTATCTACCTATATATATGTATATCTATTTATTTATCTATCTATCTTTCTCTTCCAATCTATTCCACTAGCTACTCATATGTCTATTCTTCTATCTTTTAATTTGTTCATCTAGTTATTCACCCGTCTATCTATCTTTCTATCTTTCTGTCTATTTATCTATCTATCTATCTATCTATCTATCTATCTCCCTTTCAATTCATTCATCTAGCTTTTCATCTATCCCTTGATCTACATATCTCTCTGTCCGCCAGTCTGTCTGTGAGAATATTATTCATGTATTTTTACACCATATTGCTTGACTATATTTGGTGTATGTCATTACTCCTTATAAGTGCCACACCTATAGTATAAAATGTTTGTTACTACTCTATGGTCACGTTTCTACAAGTAAGACACTTATAACAAAACCCACAGGCTAAAACGTGCAGTAATCATCAAACTATCTCGAGTTGTTGTTGTTTTTTTTACTTAATTAGTGTAAACAGCGATATCTTCAAGAGGTTGATGACACAAACTCTGCTTTAATTGTATTAAATTTTATATTCATGTATGGAAAGGAAAAAAAAAAAACAACACAAATTAAAGGAAAAAGGTAATACGTAACTATTTATCTTTTTAATTAAAAAAAAAACCAGAACAAAAAAACAAAATTTTCATATTAATATTTGGGAAAAAAATTCAAGGAAAGAGATGATACACAACTATTTATCTTTTAAAATTAAAAAAAATTACAAAACCAAATGCAAGAAACGAAACAAAACAAAACAGAGTATAATAAGCAGCAAGAACTTCCGGAAACAATGATATTCTTTCAACAGTTGCCGGTAGATCTAAGATATCAGATCCAAAAGTTTAATTATTCCGATGAAACTGAAGACAACAACAAAACAAAAACTCTATAATATCGCTATGATTATCATCTTTTGAAATAAGCATAACGCGTTTTGAAATCCGTGATTAAAAACAATAAACAAACAAACAAACAAAAAATCAGGCGAGCAAAAGAACCGATTATGATAAAGAATATTTTTGGCCCACGCATTTACATTGAAACATAATTTAGCATTTCGAAAGAACAATTAAGGTTATTTTTTTATAGGCCACGACCTTTAAGTTGAAAAAAATTTAATAAATATTTATTAAAATACTATTGTAAAAGGGAAAAAGAAATATAGTTAAGTCTGGACACTTACAGTCTGGGCACCATGACCTCAGTTCCAACAGGATATTAAAGCTCTCTCTTCCCAACATATATTCTTACTGGGTTATAATTTGATATGAAATAGAAACTTTACATGCTTATGTCTGAAATACAAACTTTACATGTTCATGTATTTAAAAAAATTCACATGCTAATATCTGAAATAAAAACTTTACATGCTTATGTCTCAAATGGAAACTTTACACGCTTATGTCTGAAATAGAAACTTTACTTGCTTATGTCTTAACGCAACGAAACTTAAAATTCGGCATTAATTCTCGCTGAAAATTCATTTACTATTACGCTAGCAGTAGGAACAATATGTGGTGAAGCCATAGATTTAGATGTAGTAGGATTATATTAACTAAAATTGTCGAGCTTCCTTTTTGTGATGTTTTGTACAGTTCAGGCACCCAAAAGGCACCCAGCACCAATAGAAATACACCGACGGCTTTTTTTTTTAACAGTGCAAGGTTAGACAAAAAAAAGGCATTTCATTCCTGACACACACTCACACACACACACTCACAGAGGAGTTGTTTAATGCCATTGAGCTATAACTAACTGGAGACCCTACTTCCTTCTATAACTGTGTAAGAGGCGCAAGCCACCTAGAACAACAAATATGGCGCCGGAATATAGAGCAGCCAATGCGATTGTTCAGTCGCTGTGCGAGTGAGATTCCAATCCAGTTCCCATCATTTAATCGCAAGAATGAGTCTGTTATTACGGTGCGCACGAGCAAAAATGATCGGTGGCGGTGATGGTAGTAGTAGTAGTAGTAGTAGTAGTAGTAGTAGTAGTAGTAGTAGTAGTAGTAGTAGTAGTAGTAGTAGTAGTAGTAGTAGTAGTAGTAGTAGTAGTAGTAGTAGTAGTAGTAGTAGTAGTAGTAGTAGTAGTAGTAGTAGTAGTAGTAGTAGTAGTAGTGGTAATAGTAATAATAATAATAATAATAATAATAATAATAATAATAATAATAATAATACTAGTAGTAGTAGTAGTAGTAGTAGTAGTAGTAGTAGTAGTAGTAGTAGTAGTAGTAGTAGTAGTAGTAGTAGCAGCAGCAGCAGCATAAGTAGTAGTAGTAGTAGCAGCAGCAGCAGTAGAATTAGTAGTAGTAGCAGCAGTAGTAGTAGTAGTAGTAGTAGTAGTAGTAGTAGTAGTAGTAGTAGTAGAAGTAGCCGAAATAGTAGTAGTAGAAGTGGTAGTAGTAGTAGTAGTAGTAGTAGAAGTGGTAGTAGTAGTAGTAGTAGTAGCAGTAGTAGTAGTAGTAGTAGTAGTAGTAGTAGTAGTAGTAGTAGTAGTAGTACTAGTAGTAGTAGTAGTAGTAGTAGTAGTAGTAGTAGTAGTAGTAGTAGTAGTAGTAGTAGTAGTAGTAGTAGTAGTAGTAGGAGCATTAGAAGAAGTGCAAGCGTGCATCGTTTTATTTTTCTTTCTGTACTTCGCACGATGCTGCGCAGTTGTAAAACGTTTATAAAAAGTAAATTTTAATATGCAGACCAGACTAGCAGTTAAGGAAAAGGATCATGAAGATCTTAGCATAGGTCATGCTATCTTAAAAGCCTGAGAAAACTTTGCAGTGGAAACTGGAAATGAGCTTAATGCATATTGAATTTATTGTATAATAAATGCAATGAAAAACATAATCTCAATAAGCATCCTTGAAAGCCTGTGGCGCCTGTTTGGTCCTAGTTATCCTGAGGCGAGATACAGACATTCCAGCAAATAAAGCTATAGAAGCTTGCTTTGGTCCCAAAGGGGAAAGACCTCTGTGGCATACCAGCAGGCGACCTGGAACTCAAAATCAAGAACGACCTCGACCAACTGAGGCCAGTATCAGAAGACAGAACACAGTGGAGGAGACTGTCAGCGAACATCTGAGAGGCAGGCGAGGCCTCCAAGTCGGAGCACTAGGATGTTAACGGCGATATAGTAAAGCAGCAGTTAGTAGTAGTAGTAGTAGTAGTAGTAGTAGTAGTAGTAGTAGTAGTAGTAGTAGTAGTAGTAGTAGTAGTAGTAGTAGTAGTAGTAATAGTAGTAGTAGGTCTTTTATTTAATAAATTTAGATATAAATCTGTAATCTGGGACCACAGTCTATCACTCGGCAGTCGAGTGCTCTAGGAGCTGAACATACTCAAGACTGTAACAGAGCTGTGCTTACGTCATGCGATGCGATATTAAAATTCTAGAGGTTGTCAAAGCGTATCGCCACGATGACATCAATATGTCAGATAAAAAAGTGATTGACCGTCTTAATCAATAAAATTCATCTGAATCACAATGACACTTCAATGACAAGTATAATTTTGCACCCTCAGGCTAATTGAAAGGGGTTTTTATGTATCAATTATGCTACCTCAGAAACCATAATGTATTCCGTTTAAATGAAATATTTTCTATAACAGCAGAGCAAAACTAAACTCTTTTAATTGATATTCTAACAGTTATAACTATCTCATACATCCGAATGCAATAACAATTTTCATTTATCGAATTTTGCATAACGCGGAAAGAATTGCGATATTGTCGTGACAGTTTCTAACAAGAAGCAACAATTGAAACCAATTTACAAAGCTTTCAAATGATAATCATTACAATTGATTAGAAAAACAAAACAAAAAAATGAAATAGATAACGAAGAACCGAGATCTAACAAGATAGTAGAGATAGCGTATCTTGTCTCCGCTTCATGTACAAGGCTTGTACCGACAGCCCAAGACCTGTTCAACACGATGTTTATCAACCGAAATAGATACTTTGCGATAAAAAAAAAATATCGTTTGAAAACGTCCGACGTAATCAGGGATACAGGAACAAGTAAGATAAAGTAAGATAGAAGTTACGATTTTGTTATGTGGTGAGTTTTCCTCACGGGGGTTGATAAACAGGGGAGTTATTATGTTCATACAACATAAGTTTCTGCCACTCTTAAATTTAAAAGACAGGATAGTAAAAGAATCAATCCGGGGATCTGAAGTAAAAAAAAAGAAAAACTGGAAAGGAAAGACAACCCAAAAAAGAATGATAGCGGCTACTTTGACAGCATTGAGTTTTTTCATTTTGTTGGGAAATTTGGGTAAGAATTTTATTTTTATTTCTCTTGCTTTTTTGATAACTCGTTACGTACGTTTTATATTTTAAAATCTGAAGTTCTCTTGGGCCATGAATGATAAAGTTAATTTTCAGTCTTTTTTCTTTATGACTGTAATAGGCCCACAACATAAAATGTAGTCAAAATGTAATTACTCTGTCACGCATTGTAAAAGTGCTGTATAAACCAAAGAAAACAAAAAGGCTTGATTTTCATAACTGCAATAAAGCTTCACCCGAGGCAAAAAAAATTAAACAAGAAAAAAAAAAAAAAGAAAAGATTGTTTTGTATATATTGAAGACCTACTGATTTGAACACAATTGATAAGTATTTTACTCTGACAACTTGCGAATGACTGTGGGAGTAAATAAACAAGGCAAACCAGAATCGAATTCGTGATGAAGCTAATAACTTTGAAATTCTTTACAAGCCAAAATCTAGTACTTGCTTCTTATACTTATCCTTAGTAAATTCCGCAAGTTAGGTTTCGTTATTCATTTTATTCTTGTACCTCATCTTTTTGACATACGTGTACTCTATCGGATTACTCCTTGAATATTGTGACTTGCACACAATGTCCTGTGTTTTTTATTTTTATTTATTGAGGTCTAGAATTCAAAATAATCGACAACCTTTTACTGAATCGGGAATTCTTAGATCTTAAGACAATGATGCTTTTAGGTCGCAATATTAAACATAAAATAACTTTCCAAAGTAATCAGAAGCGAAAGTTTTTAACATGGTTCATTCACGACATCATAACGTTCTTCAGCTTCGATTATATAGGATGGGTTTCGATGATCGTAAATATTTTATATTACAAAATATTTGGTATTCACGACCTGTGGGTGAAAAATCGGAATCGCCATCGCAAACTTAGCTACCTCGAATTGAGTCGATTAATGAGAACGCAATTTACGATTGATCGTGAGATGCGCTGAAAGCAATACCCTACCACGGTCGGAAAATTATTTTACGTTTATTTATACGAGCTTTGCTCCTGGTCAAGCTAACTCCGCCCAGATCGGCGGGGAGTTAAATAACTGGACACGAACTGCCCATCAGGGCCGCCGTAGATTTTTTTTTAGAAATTGCTTCTTTTTCTTAAAGTTGCAAGACAAGCTGATCTTTAAAGGACAAAACAATTAAATTTAATGACTCTCCCAGAAATTGCTTAAAGCACTATCTTGGTTGTTGGACAACACTGAAAAAACGATAATAATTGTTAACGTTTATTTCTAGTCGTTGAAGCGTTAGCGCTATATTGAACTAGCTAGGCGATGTTTAAAGCTAGGAAAACATTTAAAACCATTACACCGCAGTCCAAATCACGCTCTGTGCCCGAGGTTTCAAGAGATTCGCCTACACTACAACAGGCTGATTGCTGAGGCTTGCAGTATCAAAACAAGACTTCTTTCTCTGACTTTTCTTTTTGCGGTTTTCCCTTTTCTTTTCAGTTTCACGACCGACAAACTCAGGAAAATTTTTCTCGAATTAAAACTGAGAAAAAAAAAGCGCTTAATGTTAATTGCACGCCCGCAACATATTGTATAACCACCTTGTTTAAAAATGTTTTACGTGAAAATGAAAAAAATAAATATTTTTATTTAAATAAATGAAAGTAAAATACAGCAAATGAAATAAACTATTAAATTTAAGCTAACTTTGCAGTATCAAAATAAATAGTAATTCGCAGCTAAGCTGCGCCTTCATGTGGATAAAAGACAAAACAGGACATGCTCCTGAGGCGAGATACAAACATTCCAGTAAATAAAGCTATAGAAGCTTGCTATGTTCCCAAAGGGGAAAGACCTCTGTATCGGTAGGAAAAAACCGATGAAGTCACCCCCCTCTTAACAACGTTTATTTACTGGCTCTAAATAATTTATCATTGAAAGTAACGTAACAACAAGCTATAATGCGGAAAATCTTGCAACAATAGGGAATACGATTTCACAAAAAGTTATACTACCTAATTAGAAGTCATAAGCTCTACTAGAAATTTAAGCTCAGTCATTTACATCCGTATCTGTACGTGTAAAAATGCTCGTGAATACTAACTGGTATACTTTAGTTATTTAAGAGAAAGTGTTGAACCAGAATTCGGTAGGACAAAATATAAAAAAAAACCAACAAATCTGACTCCGTTAAGCCGCATTAATTGCTCCCAGAGCGTATTTTTGTAAAGGGCGTCCGGTATTCCGGCAAGTGAACCGAGCTTTCTCCAATCAAAGAATACTTTCTCCTTACTACATCATCTCCCCGAATAGAAATTCAAACCATTCCAAGGAAAGCCTGGCCTCGGGTGCTGTGTATTTGTGTAGTCTTGTGAAGAACTCAGCTTGTGTAGTGTTGTGAAGAACACAGCTTGTGTAGTCTTGTGAAGAAAACACAGCTTGTGTAGTCTTGTGAAGAATACAACTTGTGTAGTCTTGTGAAAAACACAGCTTGTGTAGTCTTGTGAAGAAAACACAGCTTGTGCAGTCTTGTTAAGAATAGAGCTTGTGTAGTCTAATGAAGAACACAGCTTGTTTACTGTTGTGAAGATCACAGCTTCTTAGGTGTTGTGAAGAACACAGCTTGTGTGGTCTTGTGAAAAACACAGCTTGTGTAGTCTTGTGAAGAATGCAGCTTGTATAGTCTTGTGAAGAACACAGCTTGTGTAGTCTTGTGAAGAACACAGCTTGTGTAGTCTTGTGAAGAACACAGCTTGTATAGTCTTGTGAAGAACACAGCTTGTATAGTCTTGTGAAGAACACGGCTTGTTTAGTCTTGTGAAAAACACAGTTTGTGTAGTCTTGTGAAGAATACAGCTTATGTAGTCTTGTGAAGAATACAGCTTGTGTAGTCTTGTGAATAACACAGCTTGTGTAGTCTTGTGAAGAATACAGCTTGTGTAGTCTTGTTAAGAACACAGGTTCTGTAGTCTTGTGAAGAATACAGCTTGTGTAGTCTTGTGAAGAATACAGCTTGTGTAGTCTTGTGAAAAACACAGCTTGTATAGTCTTGTGAAGAACACAGCTTGTAAAGTCTTGTGAAGAACACAGTTTGTGTAGTCTTGTGAAGAACGCGGCTTGTGTAGGCTAGTGAAGAACACGGCTTCTGTAGTCTTGTAAAGAACACAGCTTGTGTAGTCTTATAAAGAACACATCTTGTTTAGTCTTGTGAAGAATACAGCTTCTGTAGTCTTGTGAAGAATACAGCTTGTGTAGTCTTTTGAAGAACACAGCTTGTAGTCTTGTGAAGAACACAGCTTGTGTAGTCTTGTAAAGAACACAACTTGTATAGTCTTGTGAAGAACACAGTCTGTATAGTCTTGTGAAAACACGGCTTGTGTAGACTTGTGAAGAACACAGCTTGTATAGTCTTGTGAAGAACATAGCTTGTATAGTCTTGTGAAGAACACAGCGTGTATAATCTTCTGAAGAACACGGCTTCTTTAGTCTTGTGAAGAATACAGCTTCTGTAGTCTTGTGAAGAACACAGCTTGTGTAGTCTTGTGAAGAATACAGCTTGTGCAGTCTTGTGAAGAACACAGTTTGTATAGTCTTGTGAAGAACACGGCTTGTTTAGTCTTGTGAAGAACACAGCTTGTATAGTCATGTGAAGAATAGAGTTTGTGTAGTCTTGTAAAGAAGACAGCTTGTATAGTCTTGTGAAGAATACAGCTCCTGTAGTCTTGTGAAGGACACAGCTTGTGTAGTCTTGTGAAGAACACGGCTTGTTTAGTGGTGAGAAGAACACAGTTTGTGTACTCTTGTGAAGAACCCAGCTTGTGTAGTCGTGTGAAGAACACGGCTTGTTTTTTTTTTTTTTTGTGAAAAACACAGCTTGTATAGTCATGAGAAGAACACAGCTTGTAAAGTCTTCTGAAGAACACAGTTTGTGTAGTCTAGTGAAGAACACATCTTGTATACTCTTGTGAAGAACACAGACTGTGCAGTCTTGTGAAGAATAGAGCTTGTTTAGTCTTGTGAAGAACACGGCTTGTGTAGTCTTGTAAAGAACACCGCTTGTGTAGTCTTGTGAAGAACACAGCTTGTGTAGTCTTGTGAAGAATACAGCTTGTGTAGTCTTGTGAAGGACACAGCTTGTGCAGTCTTGTGAAGAATAGAGCTTGTTTAGTCTTGTGAAGAACACGGCTTGTGTAGTCTTGTAAAGAACACCGCTTGTGTAGTCTTGTGAAGAACACAGCTTTTGTAGTCTTGTGAAGAATACAGCTTGTGTAGTCTTGTGAAGGACACAGCTTGTGTAGTCTTGTGAAGAACACAGGTTGTATAGTCTTGTGAAGAACACAGGTTGTGTAGTCTTGTGAAGAATACAGCTTGTTTAGTCTTGTGAATGATACGGCTTGTATAGTCTTGTGAATTAGAAGAACATAGCTTGTATAGTCTTGTGAAGAACACGGCTCGTTTAGCCTTGTGAAGAACACAGCTTGTGTAGTCTTGTGAAGAACACAGTTTGTGTAGTCTTTTCAAGGACACAGCTTGTGTAGTCTTGTAAAGAACACAGAATGTGTAGTCTTGTGAAGAATACAGCTTGTATAGTCTTGTGAAGAACACAGCTTGTATAGTCTTCTGAAGACCACAGCTGGTGTAGTCTTGTGAAGAACACGGCTCGTTTAGCCTTGTGAAGAACACAGCTTGTGTAGTCTTGTGAAGAACACAGTTTGTGTAGTCTTTTCAAGGACACAGCTTGTGTAGTCTTGTAAAGAACACAGAATGTGTAGTCTTGTGAAGAATACAGCTTGTATAGTCTTGTGAAGAACACAGCTTGTATAGTCTTCTGAAGACCACAGCTGGTGTAGTCTTGTGAAGAACACGGCTCGTTTAATCTTGTAAGAACAAAGCTTGTGTAGTCTTGTGAAGAACACAGCTTGTGTAGTCTTGTGAAAAACACAGCTTGTATAGTCTTGTGAAGAACACAGCTTGCATAGTCTTGTGAAGAACACGGCTTGTGTATTCTTGTGAAGAATACAGCTTGTGTAGTCTTGTGAAGAATACAGCTTGTGTAGTCTTGTGAAAAACACAGGTTGTGTAGTCTTGTGAAGAATACAGCTTGTTTAGTTTGTGAAGAACACAGCTTGTGTAGTCTTGTGAAGAATACAGCTTGTGTAGTCTTGTGAAGAATACAGCTTGTGCAGTCTGGTGAAGAACACAGCTTGTATAGTCTTGTGAAGAACACGGCTTGTTTAGTCTTTTGAAGAACACAGCTTGTGTAGTTTTGTGAAGAACACAGCTTGTGTAGTCTTGTGAAGAACACAGCTTGTGTAGTTTTGTGAAGAATACAGCTTGTGTAGTCTTGTGAACAATACAGCTTGTGTAGTCTTGTGAAGAACACAGGTTGTGTAGTCTTGTGAAGAATACAGCTTGTTTAGTCTTGTGAAGGACACAGCTTGTGTAGCCTTGTGAAGAACACGGCTTGTTTAGTGGTGAGAAGAACACAGTTTGTGTACTCTTGTGAAGAACCCAGCTTGTGTAGTGTTGTGAAGAACACGGCTTGTTTTTTTTTTGTGAAAATCACAGCTTGTGTAGTCTTATGAAGAACACAGCTTGTGTAGTCTTGTGAAGAACACAGCTTGTGTAGTCATGAGAAGAACACATGCTAGTAAAGTCTTCTGAAGAACACAATTTGTGTAGTCTAGTGAAGAACACATCTTGTATACTCTTGTGAAGAACACAGACTGTGCAGTCTTGTGAAGAACACAGCTTGTTTAGTCTTGTGAAGAACACGGCTTGTGAAGTCTTGTGAAGAACACCGCTTGTGTAGTCTTGTGAAGAACACAGCTTGTGTAGTCTTGTGAAGAATACAGCTTGTGTAGTCTTGTGAAGAACACAGCTTGTGTAGTCTTGTGAAGAATACAACTTGTGTAGTCTTGTGAAGAACACAGCTTGTGTAGTCTTGTGAAGAACACAGCTTGTGTAGTCTTGTGAAGAACACGGCTTGTTTAGTCGTGAGAAGAACACAGCTTGTGTAGTCTTGTGAAGAACACGGCTTGTTTAGTCGTGAGAAGAACACAGCTTGTGTAGTCTTGTGAAGAACACAGCTGAACAAGTCAAAGGAATTATTGATCCATATGGAGAGAAATCTTATACTATATGACTAAACAGAAAACAATTAGAAAGACACAAACAAGAAACAAAATATTTGGAAAGAACTTGGGGCGGCTAACAATTTGGACATACAGGTATGTGATTGAAAGACTTCGTCAGTGCCACCGTGGGACTCCATGAATGCAAATGACAATAATTATGTTGACTCTGATAAACACTTCAGCTTTGAAAGCCGCACGTTTTGTTGTTTTCTATTTAAACGTCACGGAAGCGGGTGAAAATACGGAAGCGGGAGAAGATACGGAAGCGGGTTAAGATACGGAAGCGGGTTAAGATACGGAAGCGGGTGAAGATACGGAAGCGGGTTAAGATACGGAAACGGGTGCGGATACAGAAGTGGGTGCAGATGCGGGAGTGGGTGGGGATACGGAAGTGGGTGCGGATACAGAAGTGGGTGGGGATACAGAAGTGGGTGAGGATACGTAAGCGGGTGGGGATACAGAAGTGGGTGAGGATACAGAAGTGGGTGGGGATACGGAAGTGGGTGGGGATACAGAAGTGGGTGAGGATACAGAAGTGGGTGGGGATACAGAAGTGGGTGAGGATACGGAAGCGGGTGGGGATACGGAAGCGGATACGCTTAGAGGTACAGATGTAATAAGAACCGAGCTTAAAATGTTGTTACTGTATCAAGCGACATTGTCGGCAAGACACACATTAGTGTGAAATTTGAAATAAAAAAAAGGGAGGTAAAAAATGTTTTTGAATGTTGCAGTAAACTCGCGACTTCCAAGAAAGGGATATAACTCTTCGTGGTATCGCATAACATATAGAGTGAACGACCAAAAGCTTTATCGGTGCATCTTTCCCAGGCATTTCCTTTGTCATTATTAGTTTCACTGTATGGCGGAAATAACTTACGCATGACTTTGTTTTTTTGTACACCAACCTAATTATGGAAAATGTGGAAAATAACTATGGAAAGACACGTGCAGTTCCACAGGCTATTGATGCTAAAAGTAGAAATAGCTTTGAAATTACTCCTTAAAAAAGTTTAGCTAGTGGTTTAAAGATAGTTTTTCGATCTATATTGCTGAAAAGAAAATTTTTTCTTGCCGTATTAAAAAGCATTGACGAATTAGGAAACGCTTGCTCTCTATACGTTGTTGTTGTTGTTGTTATTGTTGTTGTTGTTGTTGTCGTTGTTGTTGTTTTTGTGAGTAAATCTCCTTTCTTGATGTAGCTTCTAAAAAGTCTTAGAACTCTGGTGAAAAAGTCATCCCCAACCCCATACTGTTCTATCATTGATAGGTAACAATCTAGTGGCCTTAGATCTTTCTCCCTCTAGAGAAGTCTGTCGTTTGTCTCCGTGCATGTTTGGTCTCTCTCTCTCTCTCTCTCTCTCTCTCTCTCTCTCTCTCTCTCTCTCTCTCTCTCTCACTCTCTCTCTCTATTTATCTCTCTCTCACTCTCTCTCTCCAGCTATCTATCTATCTATCTCTCTCTCACTTTCTCTCTAGCTAGCTATCTATCTATCTCTCTCACTCTCTCTCTCTAGCTATATATCTATCTATCTATCTCTCACTCTCTCTCTCTCTTTAGCTATCTATCTATCTATCTCTCTCACTCTCTCTCTATCTATCTATCTCTCTCTCACTCTCTCTCTCTATCTATCTATCTCTCTATCTATCTCTCTATCTCTCTCTCACTCTCTCTCTCTATCTATCTCTCTCTCTTTCTCTCTCCCCTTCTCCCACTTTCTCTTTCTTTCTCTTTCTCAGTGTCTTTCTGTCTCTCCCCCTCTTCTTATTTTATCTAGTATTTTAATTACAGCTGTTCCGTTTCAAACCTATATTTTACTTTGTTTGCTAGGATCAAATGCTAAAAAAACAGAAGTATAAAATCAGTTTCACAAAGAATTCTCATCTACAAGTCCGCTGGTTTAGAACGAAATGAAGTATCTTGGAAGCTTTCTTTTTTTTTTTTTGCAATAAAGACGATTCTTCTCATAAACCTACAACTGTGAAGGTAGCGTTATTTCCATGGTATCCATCATATCTCCATGGCACCCATCATATTTTGTACCACAATCATATCACCATATTACCCATCATATCGCCATGGCACTCATCATATTTCGTTCCATCATCATATCTGCATGGTACCTATCATATTTTGTACCACCTTCATATCTCCATGGTACCATCATATTTTGTACCATCTTCATATCTCCATGGTACACATCATATTTTGTTCCATCATCATATCTCCATGACCCTCATCATATCTTGTACCATCATCATATCTCCAAGGCACCCATCATATCTTGTACCATCATCATATCTCCATGGCACACATCATATCTTGTACCATCATCATATCTCCAAGGCACCCATCATATCTTGTACCATCATCATATCTCCAAGGCACCCATCATATCTTGTACCATCATCATATCTCCATGGCACACATCATATCTTGTACCACCATCATATCTGCATGGCACCCATCATATCTTGTACCATCATCATATCTCCATGGCACCCATCATATCTTGTACCATCATCATATCTCCAAGGCACACATCATATTTTGTACCACCATCATATCTGCATGGCACCCATCATATCTTGTACCACCATCATATCTGCATGGCACCCATCATATCTTGTACCATCATCATATCTCCATGGCACACATCATATCTTGTACCATCATCATATCTCCATGGCACTCATCACATCTTGTACCATCATCATATCTTCATGACCCTCATCATATCTTGTACCATCATCATATCTCCATGACCCTCATCATATCTTGTACCATCATCATATCTCCATGGCACACATCATATCTTGTACCATCATCATATCTCCATGGCACCCATCATATCTTGTACCATCATCATATCTCCATGGCACACATCATATCTTGTACCATCATCATATCTCCAAGGCACCCATCAAATCTTGTACCATCATCATATCTCCATGGCACACATCATATCTTGTACCATCATCATATCTCCAAGGCACACATCATATCTTGTACCATCATCATATCTCCATGGCACCCATCATATCTTGTACCATCATCATATCTCCATGGCACACATCATATCTTGTACCATCATCATATCTCCAAGGCACCCATCAAATCTTGTACCATCATCATATCTCCATGGCACCCATCATATCTTGTACCATCATCATATCTCCAAGGCACCCATCAAATCTTGTACCATCATCATATCTCCATGGCACACATCATATCTTGTACCATCATCATATCTCCAAGGCACCCATCAAATCTTGTACCATCATCATATCTCCATGGCACACATCATATCTTGTACCATCATCATATCTCCAAGGCACACATCATATCTTGTACCATCATCATATCTCCAAGGCACACATCATATCTTGTACCATCATCATATCTCCAAGGCACACATCATATCTTGTACCATCATCATATCTCCATGGCACCCATCATATCTTGTACCATCATCATATCTCCAAGGCACCCATCAAATCTTGTACCATCATCATATCTCCAAGGCACCCATCAAATCTTGTACCATCATCATACCTCCATGGCACACATCATATCTTGTACCATCATCATACCTCCATGGCACACATCGTATCTACAGTACATCCAGCCATCGGAAATGCCCAAAGACTTGAACCCATGTGCACAAACAACCACAAGGGCGGACTAGGCTGTGACTTTGAGCGGGGGATCTGTGGCGGTATAGTGACCGAGCATGGTCATTCCCACTGGACCTGGTCACACACGGACACTGGACCCATGGGGACCCATGTCCACGCACGGAATAAAACTTCGAGCGGAGGTATGGGGTATTCATTATCTGTTTCTGTGCGCCTTTATTGCTCGTGAAGGTGAATTGTGAGATTGGGCACTGAATGATGATGATATTGATGATGATGATGATGATGATAAAAATAATAATAATAATAATAATAATAATAATAATAATAATAATAATAATAATAATAATAATAATAATAATAATAATAATAATAATAATAATAATAATATGAAGAAGAAGAAGAAGAAGAAGAAGAAGAAGAAGAAGAAGAAGAAGAAGAAGAAGAAGAATTATAATAATAATAATAATGATAATAATAATAATAATAATAATAATAATAATAATAATAATAATAATAATAATAATAATAATAATAATAATAACAGCAATGATGATATTTTTTATGATGATGATGATGATGATGATGAGGATGAGGAGGAGGAGGAGGAAGGTAGTACGATAAAGATGACGATAATACCGCTGCTCTAGATGATTCAATTCTCCAATCTGATGCGCTGCCTACAATATCAAATACAGAAACTCAGTTTGTTCGCCCTTAAACTAATATTCCATTTCGGCGTGTTTGATTTATTCTTTGCAATAATATCCTCGAGACATGTTTCCTAGATTTTCAAATGCAGCTGAAAATAATACAGAATGGGAATGAAAAAACAAAGAAGAGAAGAGAAAAGCACAGTTTTTGTATTCTTTCAAACTAACATGTATTGCTTACTGCCACCTCCAGTATCACTAAGGTTTGTTGCTGGAATTTGGACTTCGCACTCTGGAAAAGAACATGTTTTGCTCTACCACGCACGTCTATCCGTTAGTGTCTCTTGAAGATTTTTAGTGTTTTTATAGGGGAAACAACAACAACAACAACAACAACAACAACAACAACAACAACAACATCAACAGCAACAAAAGAAACCCATCAATATCAGGAATATAATTACCATTGCATTATATATTGAAAACCATCCTAAATCTTACAAATCAGTCTCATGCAACTATTCCCCAAAAAAATTCTCAAACACTTCCGGCAATCTATCAGCATTTTGCAACCTTACCATCAGCAGATCTTTAATACCATAAAAAATACATCAATTCTTCGTAAACTTAAAAGTTTCACACCATTTGCATCAACGCCACCATTCGATTTTTCGCTCTTGACTTACACATTATTCATATATTGCAGGGCATTATATATATCTCGATAGTGACAAAACACTAGTAGACACTGGTACCATAGAGTTATACTTGTCACCCGAGGAAACTTCCATTTGCATCTCGATCCACTACGCTACAACTGGCAACGCTAGCCTCGTTTTGAGATTGATTGCCCAATACGAGACCGGAAATGTGTTGTTGGACGAAAGAGAGGTCTACACAGCCAACCAATGGGAGCTTCTGTCTCTGCCTATGTGTTTGATTGGTGGACAGCGAAGTTTCGTAAGTTTAGTGAAAGGAGCGAGTGAAGTCAAAATATTGTGAGATCACGAGTTTGGGAGACTAAGATGATAAAAGATATATCTATAGATCTTTGTAAACGCCATTTATAACCATAAATTCCGACAAAAAGTACCAAGAGGTGCATCGCGTTGCGGTAAATCATGTTATTTTGTACATGGGTGCGAAAAACAAATTGCTTTTTGTGAATGTTTTTTTTTTTCCCTAGCTACAAGTTGCTTCGTGTGACTATACATTTACGTCTAAAATTACTTTTGATTTTTTTTCATCGCCATGTTATGAGCACCAAATGCAATTGACATACAACTTTAAAATAAATAAAAGGCACAAAGAGGGACATATGGATTCGGTAAAGTGTGTAAAAGTGGTAATTTTTTAAATAACGATTTGATTTTTGAGTTGAGTACCTATGTGCCATTGGTCAGTTTCAGACTGCACATGAATAATATTTGTATCTACGTCACATAATGAGACGTTTTGCAGCAGACGACTATTTAGGTAAATGCGATATTTCTCAAGACGGCTTAAAATTCTCGCTATTTAAAGTACTATAACTTCTGAAAATAATTTGAAAGTCATAAATTAGAGCAGCACAAAAATCGGAAATTTCAAGCTTGCATTTGGAAAATTGCGTTTACCCAAAATATTTCTCTGCCGCAAAACGTCCCACTTTATCGCGTCCCTACACATATTAATTTCCCTCACCGGTTACTGAAAAGAAACGCTAATTAATTTTAAACAAACGTGTATACACCTATTTTTTTTTTTAAACCACAGATATTGCTAGAGATCGAAGGTTTCTCAAAAGACAGAACCATCGCCATCGACCATCTCGAAATCACGAAGTCGCTGAGACAGTGCGATGGCAAGACCTTCAGCCTGCAGTGTTCCTGCGATCACTCTAGAGGAACACAACACGAGAACACACAGTCTGTTCCGGGAACCGCCGTACGTATTTCAACATCTCAAAACCTCAAAGGTCCAGATAAAGTCGGAGACATGCTCAGCTCTTCAGCTCTGATCTCAGGTCGAGGCGGCCCACAGCAGCAGAAGCCGTCAGTAGGTAATTCACGTTGTACCTTCATCACGGGCGTGTGCGAAGGTATGACCTTGACCCAGAGTCACGTGAGCGGACCGCGGTGGATCGTCGGAGGAGCTGGTAGGGGACCTCTTGAATCGGAAATTCCCGGAGGTAAGGAGTTCATTCTTAGTCTTATTATTGGGCAATGTAGAGCTAGAGGTTTGTTTTGTAGTTGTTGTTGTTTTTTTTTATATATATATATAAAAGTATCCACTTTTGCCTTTTCAATTTTGTTTAAAGAATCCTCTAAATACAAAAATGTATATCTTAAATTCAGATAGGAGTTGAAAAATGCTTAAAGTTGCTAGAACGACCCCTACGGGCTTGGGTGAGAACTGAAGAGATCCTTGTATAGTTCCAAAGCCCTGAATAACCTGTGCTATGAGGGCCGTTGTGGTTTGATTTATTGCAGAGCGACTATGTCCCATTTGTTCTGTGAGGTTTCCCTTTTTGGGAAAACGTCTAAGATCCTATTAGATAATGATGATGATGATGATGATGATGATGATGATTATGATGATGACGACGATAATGATCGTGATGATAAAAATATTGATTATGATGATGGTGGTGATGATGACGATGATGATCATGATGAAGATGATGATGATGATGATGATGATGATGATGATGATGACGACGATAATGATCGTGATGATAAAAATATTGATTATGATGATGGTGGTGATGATGACGATGATGATCATGATGAAGATGATGATGATGATGATAATGATGATGACGACGACGACGATAATGATCGTGATGATAAAAATATTGATTATGATGATGGTGGTGATGATGACGATGATGATCATGATGATGATGATGATGATGACGACGACGACTACGATATTAATAGAGGAACCATTATATTCTCTTATGCAAATCACTCATTGCTCAAATCCAAATTAACAAAACTTGCAGAAACTTCTGTTGAACGTTAATAAGTAATAAAGTCAATTCGTCTTAGATGGATGTATAGTTCAGTTTCCCTCCTACAAAAACACGCCATTTCTCAGGTCAGTACCTCTACCTGGAGGCTGGGGACAATTTGCTTGACCAGGGCTCTGCACGCCTCTCATTGGACCTTCCTGATGGCGTGTCAGCTGCTGTCCATATCCGCATAGGGTACCTGGTCACAGCCAGGGTCAGCGGAGACTTGAAGTTCCGTGTGTACCACCAACAGCCGCACAGGAGGTCGCTGTTGACGGAGATGCCCGAAGTTGATGACGCTGGCTTCATGTCAGAACTTGTCCTAGACTGCTGCTTGGAGTTTGGGAATTTTACTAGACAGGTATGAATCTCTCAGAGGGCTTGGGGTTTTCGAAGAGACTGGTAGGAATGTAAATACTTTTTTTTTTTTTTTTTTTTTTTGGGGGGGGAGGGGGGGTGGTAGTGGCTATTTTACTAGAAGGGTAGAATTTAGTTTAATACTATTTGGGTGCAGGTATGTTTGAAGCAAGCTGGTAGGAGTATATACGTTGCTACAATGAATTATGCGTGGTTACCAAAGAAAGGAGAAGCAGGGCAGCAATATGATTCTCATACAAACATAAGGTTGTAAACTAGTACTAGTGTCCTACCACGGAGCTCGTGTAGTTCACTGACCCTCAACTTCAAGCATGAGGCTGGAAAAGCTTTATGAAATTTATAAACTTTCTGTAGTGGTTCGGATTTATTTTTTCACGACTACTTTATAACTATATTATCTTCCATTATGTTTGACATGACCCTTTTCTTGGAACCATAAATATAATATGGCAGTATTCGAACCAACAAGTATAGGGTATAATTTATATTAACATCTTCGGTGTTGGATGTCTTTAAGTAAATTTTTTTTTCATATAAGGCCTGGATGAAAGCCTTGCACAGAAAGCAAGGAAAAAAATAGAGATTTGGAGTGATGCATGGACTTGTCATTGATATTTTACATAGGAATAGAATGCAATATCCTGTGGGATTGAATATTTGTATTGACTTTGTGGAAGAAAAAAAAATATTCCTCAGTTTCAATCTAAAACATTTGTACTTCAACCAAATACCGATATTTTTAAATTTTCATTTTTGTTAACGTTTTGAGAGAATTAAGTATGATATGGTACGGAAAGAACGAGTAGTGAACATTTGTTTGTTTCATGCTAAATTCTACGAAGACCATAAAATGAGTATTTTAGACGAAAAGGACACATGAAAGATTATACTTTTTACCATATACCGTACTTAAAACACTTAAACTTTGGTTAGAAATAAAAACTCAAAACATGTCAATTTCTTCTTTCAAGAAAAGTCCACTGTTATCTCAAAATAGTTTTCTTTTGTTTTAGAACAGACCTTAAATGTTTAACCGAAACAATTCATTCCCGCCCCTATCATTTCATTTGAAAGTATAAGATTTTTAACTAAGGAAAGACAATACTTAAAAAAGCGGAATATAGCGGATTACCCCCTATTGTTTTAAAGTGAGCGAAAGTGTGTGTCTAGGTAGATATGACAATGACACTTGTTTTCAATTCGGTGCCTCAAATCATAACTCTTTATCGCTTTCTTCATGGTACTAAAAAGAATCTGCGCCCAATTATTTTCAGATAATCATTGAAGGCAGTTACGGAAAGATAAACACGTCAAACACACTGGCCATTTACTTTGTAGAAATTGGAGCAGGCTCAGCCATTTGCACTTCGGACAAGACAACAACAACAACAACAACAACAACAACAACAACAACAACAACAACAGCAGCAGCAGCAGCAGCAGCAGCAGCAGCAACAACAACAACAACAACAACAAAAACAAAAACAAGAGCAACAACAACAATAGAACCCTCAGGCAAACCTTCCGTTGTTACATCAGATACCCCAACGAGCACTGCTAAACAGACCAAAGAAATAGATACATCAATTTCTCAAAACCCTCACGAGATTGATACCAGCACAGAAAAGGCTATAGTTGTGCAAGCATTTGGACAGGAAAAGGACAAAAACAGCTTTTCAGGGGACGTAATCGGTATCGTTGCGTCATGCGCATCAGGGGCGGTAATTATCGTCTTCGGCGCCGTTGGCGTCTTGGTGTGGCGCAGAAGGTCGAGAAAGGCGAGGCCAGGCACGCGGGAACAAATCCTCTCCAGGCAGGCGGAGACAGACGATGAGGTTCATGGAAGGAGCAACCCGTTGTATGGGACACACGTGACAACCAGAGCTCCTGATACTGACAACCCACCTGTGCTGGCTATGACAAACCAGTTATACGGTGGAGTAAGTCGGGTTTAGGTTTACAGTGTTTTCATCAAAACACGTCACTGTTCTGAGGGATTCTGGGAAACGTGAAATGAATGATATAAGTCTGACCACCTTCTGAGCCTAAAAAAAAACTCCAACAAAAACAAAAAAGGAAAGAAAAACAAAAAAAAAAGGAAAGAAAAGAAAAAACCAGTACCACCACATACACTATCAAAACAACACGAAATTATAAAATAGATATTAGCATGCCCTTTCGGATAGGGGACTAGGCAAAAAAAAAAGATGGAAAATAATAACTGTTGAATTCCTGTTTAACACCTTTGAATTTTTATAATTCAGTTATAAATATCTGTTCTGCTCTAAACTGATATTTTTTTAGTTGTTCGAAGAAAGAATTATAGATCCAACAACAACTTGATCCCACTATCTTAAGTATTTGCTTCAATCTCATGCATTGTGCGAAAAGTTGATGTAGATGTTACCTCTACGACTATTAAAAAAGAACGAATTTTTTTTAACTGACTTAAATAAACTGTTACAGACCATGTAAATTGTTTTAAGATTAAACATGCTTTTCGATGTCTATATTTAAACTAAATCCGTTCACGATGATTTATCTTGGTTTTTTTTTTTTTTTTTTTTTTGTCCGATTCTTCCATATGAGAATTAGTAAACTCTGATTTGGTCTTAAGATTGTATTTATTTATTTTTTTTTTTTATGCTTTTATTAGTAGCCCAAAAATTAATAAGGTCTTGCATTTGCTTATTTTTGTCTGTTTGTAAGACTGCAAGATCCATCGATCCGAAAGAGAGAGAGAGAGAGAGAGAGAGAGAGAGAGAGAGAGTGAGGGAGAGAGACAGAGAGAGACACACACACAGAGATAGTGAGACAGACAAACAGACAGACGGAGGGAGGGGAGAGAGAGCGATAGAGATTTAGAGAGAGATAGAGGCGGAGGTAGGGGGAATGGAGAGAGATATATATAGAGAGATTGAGAGAGAGATAGAGGCGGAGGTAGGGGGAATGGAGAGAGATATATATAGAGAGATTGAGAGAGAGATAGAGGCGGAGGTAGGGGGAATGGAGAGAGATATATATAGAGAGATTGAGAGAGAGATAGAGGCGGAGGTAGGGGGAATGGAGAGAGATATATATAGAGAGATTGAGAGAGAGATAGAGGCGGAGGTAGGGGGAATGGAGAGAGATATATATAGAGAGAGAGAGAGAGATAGAGGCGGAGGTAGGGGGAATGGAGAGAGATATATATAGAGAGATTGAGAGAGAGATAGAGGCGGAGGTAGGGGGAATGGAGAGAGATATATATAGAGAGATTGAGAGAGAGATAGAGGCGGAGGTAGGGGGAATGGAGAGAGATATATATAGAGAGATTGAGAGAGAGATAGAGGCGGAGGTAGGGGGAATGGAGAGAGATATATATAGAGAGATTGAGAGATGAAAACAGAAAGAGAGAGCGAGAGAGAAAAAGAGAGAGAGAAAGAAAGAAACAGAGTGAGAGAGAGATAGAGATAGAGAGAGAGATCAAGAGAGAGCGAAGTAGTATCTTTTACTATAGTTAAGAGATAAAGAACAGTCATTCCCCAGTGGGCTGATAATTGATAGAGCGTTGTGAATGATGCGAAAAGAAAAATAACAATCATTATGATACGAGTGCAACTCTAAACATACAAATTATTATAAATTTCAATTAACTTATCGACCTGAACTGTGTAAACAACCCTCGGGTAACCACCCAGAGGATCAGAGATCTAAAGAGTGATAGGATGAATTATTAATTCTCAGAAATAAAAAACTGAGGAAAAAAAATAGGTCTAAACAAAAAGTGGGTCAACACTAGCATTGGGAAAACATTGGAAATGAAAACTATCAGATCCCATTAGGGGTGTTTGCCTTTAAACAAACATAATGTGAGAATATTATAGCATTAAACTCCAGCCCCACCCCCCCACCCCCCACCCCCCTCACCCCCCCCCCCCCCTTAAAAAATGAAAGAAAATAATATAAAACAAACAATGAAAAAATAAAACAAACAATAAAAATAAACACATAACTACGCCAAACAAAAACAAAAAAAAACACACACACAAACGAAAAAACAAACACAAAAACAAAACAAAACAAAACAAAAACAAAAAACAAAAAGAAACAACAAACAAACAAACAACTTCAGCAATAATAACAAGAAACCGGAATTGAAAATTAGATTCCTGACCATTTAAACCTAAAAGAATCTATGCCTTCGAATAA
>JAWDGP010002062.1:75000-120000 GCA_033675545.1 Elysia crispata
AATTTTAACGCTTTATTCTTACTATCATTGCGACGTAAGTGCGCAAATGTGAAATCACGGGTTTTTTAAAGGTACATATTATTGTCTTTTTTATAAAGCCAATAATTTCTGATCTTTACAGGTGAAACTTCCTCCTTCTATTCATAACTTTGGACACCGTTTTGAACGAGATTTTTGTATGTTAAATTTGTTGTTCCTCTCAACTTACCGATAGATCGTGTCAAATTGCTAATAGTATGATTCTGTTCACAAAATACAATAGGCGGTAAACTTTTGTTTCAACCTTAGTATTTGCGATATACCAAGGATCAAGCATCAGGACTGGTACAGATCTGTCTCTGCTCCATTCTTTGTATTGTGATGTCGGAATCGCTGCCCAAGAGAGTTTTAAATTATGCAATTTCGAATAAGCCTACGCTAGTAGGTTACGTATTGATACATAAAGAGAGGATGACGAAAGAAAATGAGGGGCTTGGAACAAATACAGCTCGGGCAATTTTGTTTATGTAGTATTTCGCAATAGTGGGGACAAATTGCACTGATCAATAGAGGAATGAGTTGAAAAAACAAACAAACCACCCCTTCCCCAACAACTTAAAAACACGATTTAAACAATTATTATCTAAACTTAGGAAATCCTTGGGCAATGAGAGAGAATTTAAGGGCAATAATAATAATAATAATAATAATAATAATAATAATAATAATAATAATAATAATAATAATAATAATAATAATAATAATAATAATAATAATA
Organism: Elysia crispata; assembly: GCA_033675545.1. Taxonomy (NCBI): domain Eukaryota; kingdom Metazoa; phylum Mollusca; class Gastropoda; family Plakobranchidae; genus Elysia; species Elysia crispata. Next base: position 75,758 of record JAWDGP010002062.1, read on the forward strand.
ATAATAATAATAATAATAATAATAATAATAATAATAATAATAATAATAATAATAATAATAATAATAATAATAATAATAATAATAATAATAATAATAATAATAATAATAATAATAATAATAATAATAATAATAATAATAATAATAATAATAATAATAATAATAATAATAATAATAATAATAATAATAATAATAATAATAATAATAATAATAATAATAATAATAATAATAATAATAATAATAATAATAATAATAATAATAATAATAATAATAATAATAATAATAATAATAATAATAATAATAATAATAATAATAATAATAATAATAATAATAATAATAATAATAATAATAATAATAATAATAATAATAATAATAATAATAATAATAATAATAATAATAATAATAATAATAATAATAATAATAATAGTAGTAATAATAATAATAATAATAATAATAATAATAATAATAATAATAATAGTAATAGTAATAATAATGATAATAATAATAATAATAATAATAATAATAATAATAATAATAATAATAATAATAATAATAATAATAATAATAATAATAATAATAATAGTAATAGTAATAATGATGATAATAATATAATAACAATGATAATAATAATAATAATAATAATAATAATAATAATAATAATAATAATGATAATAATAATAATAATAATGATAATAATAATAATAATAATAATAATAATAATAATAATAATAATAATAATAATAATAATAATAATAATAATAATAATAATAATAATAATAATAATAATAATAATAATAATAATAATAATAATAATAATAATAATAATAATAATAATAATAATAATAATAATAATAATAATAATAATAATAATAACAAACTACAAAAATATGACACAAACAAGAAATAATGGTTAAAATGAATTTTACATTTCCAACCAGTTTTATGCTATCCGCCTTTCCTATTATTGCACTTTAAACTTTTAGGATAAATTGTTATTACTGGTTGATTTTAAAACTGTTATATCTTTGTATGAAGAGTATTATCTAAACCATGATTGTCGTTATATTTGAAAAAAAATTCATGATTCCTTTTTTTTCTTCTGTTTTCTTCAAAATTATCATATTTTTAAATTCAACTACAACAGAACCTGTTCAATAATGTAGAATGAACTAAACCCCCCAAAAAAGTGTTCAACACGTGCTGTTTGTCTATAAATTTCATATTTTAAAGAACTAGATGGAACATTTTATATAAATATCCTAAATCTCATTTGATTATAATAATAACAACATCAAACCCTTGCCTGCCAGATTTTCCATTGTTTAGAGATTTCACAGCCCTCTGTTAAAGAGAACGAAGGATTTAGTTTCATCTGGTAGGAACAGATAACAAACTTTAAACAACTTCCATCTCGTGTGACAATTAAGGAAAATCAGAACTTAATGACGCGTTTTTGTCGTAATAATTCTTTATACTCCCTTATTGCTCCAGCAATACACTCCCACTTTTCGTATATTTATAGCGAAAAAAAGACGATCGAAAATTGCTTTGACATTTGCACCACGACGTCTAAATTACTACACGCTATTATATTCCGAAGATATTTCTAACTGGTCGAATATTTTTCCTCTCCTCGGTTTCCTAGCTCATACATCTGCCTATTGAACAGCAAAGTAATTTTTTCATACTTTATTTAAATATTTAAATTTAATAGGTTCCCTCTATCCTAAGCAGTTATTTGAGGTGTGTCTTGTTAATCTCATTCTATTGGGACATTATTATATCTTTATTTATTCGCATGCAATGATGAAAAACAAAATTCATACCTCGAGGCTCACCTTTGATAAGAACCTTCTCGAACTTTCTTATTTTGATTTCTCTTATGTTTGAAACATTTTGTTTATAATACAACCTATCATCCGGAGATTCTTACGAATCTGATTATTTGTCGCAAAGATCTTTTTCTTTATCCATTACTTTTTTCTTAGAACTCCCGATTATTTGTCGCAAAGATCTTTTTCTTTATCCATTACTTTTTTCTTAGAACTCCCGATTATTTATCGCAAAGATCTTTTTCTTTATCCATTACTTTTTTCTTAGAACTCCCGATTATTTGTCGCAAAGATCTTTTTCTTTATCCATTACTTTTTTCTTAGAACTCCCGATTATTTGTCGCAAAGATCTTTTTCTTTATCCATTACTTTTTTCTTAGAACTCCCGATTATTTGTCGCAAAGATCTTTTTCTTTATCCATTACTTTTTTCTTAGAACTCCCGATTATTTGTCGCAAAGATCTTTTTCTTTATCCATTACTTTTTTCTTAGAACTCCCGATTATTTGTCGCAAAGATCTTTTTCTTTATCCATTACTTTTTCTTAGAACTCCCGATTATTTGTCGCAAAGATCTTTTTCTTTATCCATTACTTTTTTCTTAGAACTCCCGATTATTTGTCGCAAAGATCTTTTTCTTTATCCATTACTTTTTTCTTAGAACTCCCGATTATTTGTCGCAAAGATCTTTTTCTTTATCCATTACTTTTTTCTTAGAACTCCCGATTATTTGTCGCAAAGATCTTTTTCTTTATCCATTACTTTTTTCTTAGAACTCCCGATTATTTGTCGCAAAGATCTTTTTCTTTATCCATTACTTTTTTCTTAGAACTCCCGATTATTTATCGCAAAGATCTTTTTCTTTATCCATTACTTTTTTTTAGAAACCCCGATGATTTATCACAAAGATGTTTTCTTTATCTACTACTTTTTCTTAGAACCCCGGTTATTTATCACAACAATCTTTTTCTTTATCCAAGTATTTCAATAAAGGCAGAGATATGAAACTTCAGAGTTAACAGAACTTAAATCTTTTGTCGTCCAACTAGTTAAGATATTTCTTATTTCACAATGTGATCTAGATTATTCACACTCATAATTTGATGCACATCAAACTTTATCGAAGACCTAAACGCTCGGGGTTTGTTTGACAAAAAAATTACTTGAGATTCGATTGAAATTTTAAAAAGATATAAATCAGGGTTACATTTGATAAGCTATTATTAATCCTCATCGAATGTTAGGGTATAGATCTAAATAAATCTAGGCATGCGAGAGTATAATTTTTAGTAGTACTGAGTTCTAATTTTATCTTTTCCCAATCTCCGGATCTTTTTTTTTAATTCTGAACATACTGGCTTCTAATTTCATCTTTTCCCCATCTCCGAATCTTTTTTTTTTAATTCTGAACATACTGGCTTCTAATTTCATCTTTTCCCCATCTCCGAATCTTTTTTTTTAATTCTGAACATACTGGCTTCTAATTTCATCTTTTCCCCATCTCCGAATCTTTTTTTTTAATTCTGAACATACTGGCTTCTAATTTCATCTTTTCCCCATCTCCGAATCTCTTTTTTTTTAAATTCTGAACATACTGGCTTCTAATTTTATCTTTTCCCCATCTCCGAATCTTTTTTTTTAATTCTGAACATACTGGCTTCTAATTTTATCTTTTCCCCATCTCCGAATCTTTTTTTTTAATTCTGAACATACTGGCTTTTAATTTCATTTTTTACCAACCTCCGAATCTTTTTTTTTTTAATTCTGAACATACTGGCTTCTAATTTTATCTTTTACCAACCTCCGAATCTCTTTTTTTTTTAATTCTGAACATACTGGCTTCTAATTTTATCTTTACCCAATCTCCGAATCTTTTTTTTTTAATTCTGAACATACTGGCTTCTAATTTTATCTTTTCCCCATCTCCGAATCTTTTTTTTTAATTCTGAACATACTGGCTTCTAATTTTATCTTTACCCCATCTACGAATCTTTTTTTTTTTAATTCTGAACATACTGGCTTTTAATTTCATTTTTTACCAACCTCCGGTTCTCTTTTTTTTTTAATTCTGAACATACTGGCTTCTAATTTCATCTTTTACCAAAGATGTCTATTGGGTCGAGCTGGCCTTCTGAATAATTTACTTATTCTAATACAGCGAGAGACAGAATTTAGAAAGAACCACAACCGTCATTTAACTCTCCCTTTAAATCTCACTTACAGAGGATATGGTCTCTCAATTTGGTTTTTTTCATTATCGTTTCCGTCTTCTTATTGAGGAGATAGAAAGAAAAAAATCGTATAAGATCTTTGTTACTCAACGAAAAGCTTCAGATGCTGATGCGAAAATGATGATCAGTTTAACAAGGGATTTCTCTGGACATTGCTGGAGACGGTATTTGGTTTCATTAGAGGAGTATTGTCATTACTTGGAGTGGAGAGAGGGGGAGAGACAGAGAGACAGAGAGAGAGAGAGAGAGAGAGAGAGAGAGAGAAGGAGAGAGAGGGGCAGACAAACAAGACAGTAGAGAGAGAGAGAGAGGGACAGAGAGAGACAGACAGACAGACAGACAGAAAGAGAGAGAGAGAGAGAGAAAGAGAGAGATAGGGAGAAATAAAAAAGAGAGAGATAGGGAGAAAGAAAAGAGAGAGCGAGACAGAGAGAGAAAGATAAATAAACGATAAAGAGTTCTTGCGATTCTTAGAAACAGAAAATAAAAAATAACAACAACAACAACATAACACCAAGAAGGAACTCTGTAATCAACTGCTGCGGTATCAAATTAATCAATTTACCCTCAAATTCTTTCACTCGGATGAAGCAGGGTAGTGCAAACGTCTTTTGAGACTCTACCGGATTTTTTTTTATTGTTTTGTTTGACGAACATTAAACTCTACGTGTGCCGAGGTCTTCCCGAATCGCCCTGGCCACAGCATCATGGTCAAGGGAGGGACGGAGGGGGGAAAGCACCTTCTATTGATGGTCAGGGGGGGAGGGGAACCCCTATCTATTGATGGTCAGTCAGTGCGGCTATGGGTTTGACGAAAATTGACACCAATTTGCCAAGAAGCCTTTTCTTGCCACGGGGGATAAGGACCTATCCGAATAGATAAGGGGTTTCTTTAAGGAAAAGAAGAAGAATAAAGGATTGGGTATTCTAGCCATGTAGCCAAAATGATCTTGAAAGGTTATTCTAGCCATGTGGTCAAAACTTACAAAGGAAAAGAAGGAGATGGAACACTACTTTAGCAGAAGGCATCACGTCTCCAAAGCTAGATGTGACATTTAAAACCTCCAGATTTGTTCTTAGCAAGGCAAGATTTATGAGAAAAGTGTAATTTCAATTCTCAAAGTGAGACGGGTGTAGAAATACCAGACTGTATGTAGATTCTCTGGTCTCTTTGGTTTTTATCTGATTGGGAGTGTTCAAGTCTAAATTTGGATTTGAAAAATTAGACCCTAGATTTATGTCTAGATATGATCTAGACTCTATCAAGTTCTAATTTAGACTTTACACGGAAAATCTAGATGTCTCGATATAGATCTAGTAGCTAGAATCTAGCTTTGTAATTGAATGAGACATCTGATTTAGATCTAGGTCTACAATCTAGATCATCTCTATCTAGGTTAAGATTTACTTTAGACTAGGCTAGCTGTTCGTAACTAGGAATAGTCTAGAACAGTGTTTCTTAACCTGGGTTCGATCGAACCCTTGGGGTTCGGGGGGTCGATCTCAGGGGTTCGGCAGAGCCAGTAAAAAACATATCTAGATCTGTGTCTTGAATTTGAGAAAATAATCATATTTAATTTTCCACTTAAGAGGGGTTTGGTGAATCCGCAAGTGAAACTGGTGGGGTTCGGTACCTCCAACAAGGTTAAGAACCACTGGTCTAGAATGCTGAACGGTGTTTCCTCTGTAGATCTAGACTCTATGCCTGCATCATAATTATGATCCCTTGTAACATGGCCAGAATAATTTTTTTAATCTTTTTCTGGCTACACGGCCATTTTACACACTCCGAAATAATAAACAGGCCAGGCGGTGGTTTGCTGCGAAGACGTCACACACAATACCCTAATCAGTGCGTGGCCATTTAATGAGTGTATTATGAAATATTTAAAACTATACGGAGAAGGCTGTCATTCCATAAAGACCTTTGTCTTGTTTTTCGATTATCTCGATATACAAATAGCTCTCATTAAAAAGATAATCTTCACCAAAGATTAGAAGTTGATGGTCATAAGGGAGAAAGAGATGGGGGAATGTTTGGTAAAGCTTTTTCTTTCTTTCTTTATTTTTTTTCAAGTTACAGTTCTGTTTGTGGGAAAGGATTTTGTAAAAAAAAACGTGAAAGAAGAGTATGAAAAGTAACGAATGCCACCAGCTATAAATATAGAGTGTTCAATATTGCATTACTGCAATTTCTTATGTGGGGCACTGAATAGTTTTTAACCACTACCGTTGGTTTTATGCAAAAAAAAAAAAAAGAACATAATCAAAATGTCAAGTCCCAAATTCCGTGTTATAATCATATCTTACCTTATTTCATATTTCAAAAGGTATAAACCAACGTTGGTATCCAATATAATGAATCTTACTTTTTTGTTTTAAAAAGAGCATTGAAAATCCCATATAAAGTAAACAGCTTGCAATATCTTTACTAAAACGACAGAGGCTGGCTCAGGCTGATAATAATGAAATAACAATATTACCATCAACAACAACAACAACAACAACAACAACAACAGCATTAAAAAGAATTGTAAGCTACTTTGATAAAACCTAACAATATGCACAACCACTATCATGTAGGTACAATAATGCGCAGCTATGAAGGGAAATCGACTAACTCTGTATTTTCCAAATCTATTTTAAGATACTTTTAAACGCATATTAAAAAAAATAAATTCTTTGAATGCTCAATGGTGCTCTAGCTGTGCATTTATTTAATGATAATGAACTTTTAAAACAATCTATAAATAGGTTTGGGTCCTACATAATTAGCCAGTTATTCTTATTCGCTGAAGAAATCCACCTTTTTTGCGGAGATTCATAACCTTGCAATTAGTGTTTTAAAGAATCTTTAAACAGTTAAGAAAAACTACAGAATAAACTTTTTCTATACTTTCCCAATATGTTTTTAGATCGCTTATTACAAAGCTGTGAACTTTCGCATTAAGTGCATTGCCTTGAGGGAATTCTTAGCCGCGCAGTTATTTAAATCTACATAATAATGAATGTTTAAAAGAAAAAAATCTGTATATTTATAGATTTAGATTTTACAAAATTTACATTAGTTAACTATTGCTATCGTTGTATACATCCAAAATAGTTCCAGCATTAGCCGCGTTTGCATCTAGTACATTAGAGAAAGCGATTTCACAAAGCGTTTTAGAAGATGTGATGTCTAACAATCAGAAATATCTAAAAAAAATTCCGTTGTACTTAGCTGTACTTTTTTTTCCCCGTGAACATTATTTGTAAACATGGCTACGAGGTGCATCTTCCATATCTATTGTCAAATTCCCTTTTTCTCCTTATTTCAATTTTCTCCTCATGAACATAATTATCTGTAAAAACGTTTAGACTTCCATATCTATTGACAAATCCCATTTTTATCCTTATTTCAAAGACCATTATGTCGGGCCTGACGAAAGCTATTTTTACTCATATGTTCTTAAAATTGTCTTGTCTAAAATTACTATACCAAACACCAAATCAAATAATAAATTCGTAAGTATATCCAGAAAATTCAGCGATAGATATTCCTCAGTGAAGTATATTGACGTCAGGAAATTTGTCGTCTACGGGGATGCGTATCAAAATAAAGATGATAAGACACCATGATAGGTCCTTAACACTAAGACTATCCACAAAGACAATGATAGGCAGGAATCTATCTATCCTAAATGCCGTAGATATCTGACACTTTTTGCTGTAAGCTCTTAAACACCATGCAATTTAGATATGAGAGAAAAATACCGAGTCATAAGGACAATGAAGGGGGAAACCAATTTTTTTTCCGAGGAAAGGGACTTAACAACCTTTAAGGTCATGCTATCCACCATAAGTCAAGGATAATCACCTCAGAATGTCATCGATGGCCTGGATAAATTATGGATACAAACGCTGCCCCCTCACCTCTTTTTTCCTTCCTTCCAAAACCGGAAGTATGAAAACACACGGAGAACTACTCTTTAGTCAATTACGAAAAAAAAAATACCACGAAATTCATATCTTTTTACATTTCTTTGTCCATTTGTCCTACTAACAACAAAACAGCTCTTTTGTTTACGAGGAAGAAATAATTTTCCCCACCATTCTTACAGGAAAGACCTTGATTTCACCAACTACCGCATCTGCTAGAGCTGCTACTGCTACTAAATATAGGAATAGGAAAATCCCCAAGAGAGGATTGTAACCTCACGAGGGAAAAAAACAAAAACAAGAGGAAATAAAAAGTGTGTGGGGGGTGTGGGTGGGTGGGGGAAAAGAGGAAGAAGATCCGCGGTATGAAAGACTCATGTGCTCGTAACCTTTGACCTCGCTGCGGGGCAGCTCTTGTCCCACGAGCTGTAAATCCTCAGTGAAAGCCGTGGCGTCGACAGCTAATCATCTCTACGATTCGGAGCTGTTTTTTTTTTTGTGTGTGTGTGTGTGTTTTGTCACACTAATGTTTAGGGGGCGAAATCCTCTTAGATAAGGTGGACAATGACAGAGGACGGGGTGGCTTCTGTCTGCGGGGAGGAGATTCATCAGGCCACACGGCGATGTCTTTATTAGCAGAGGTGATTCTTTGTCGTCCGGAGTCAAAACAGTAGCAAATGACATTTTTTTCGGGTGGAAAAAAGAAAGAAAAGAAAGAAAAGTCGGGAAAATTTGTTTTCTTGACAAGGAGTGATTTGTGGACTACAATGGCCGGACTTGCTGGAAGAGTAAAGATATTAGGGCAATAACATGACCCTGCAACTACGTAAAAATAACAACAGCAACAACAACAACAACAACAACAGCAACAAAAACAACAAAACAAACAAAAACAGGTAAACGAGAATGATTTATCACAGCATCGACTTCAACTTGGTTTTGAAAAGTTGTATTAGCTGAAAAAGAGAGATCCATCAATTTTAGGTCACCTTTATTTTCACTAACGTGTATTTATTTTGCTGGATAGATAGGTTTAAAACAACTTAATATAAACTGTGAAAATATATCGCACACATATGGACTTCGATAACGTCACCCAATAAAACCATAATTGTTCATGAAAACTCAGACACAGATTGCAATTTCAATTCTGGCAAGTTTAATAATCGTGCAATTCCAAAAATGTATGCGCTCCTTAAAAAAAAATAATAAAAACCCTTTCGGAGTTTAAAGTATATATAAACACAATTTATCAAAAAAAAAAAACGACTGCTAATGTCGGTTCATATTAAATAGTTAAAAAAAAAAAAAAAATTAAACTCATCATTGTAAATATAAAAGTAACTGATTCAAGATCCATTTTTTTTTTCTGAAGTTCAACTTAGTTTTATGATGCCCTTAATGTCAAAATCAGTTCTCAGATTTCTTCTAATGCTATAATGCAAATAAGAATATTTTTATGATCCGAACCTAAAATTCATTATGATGTCTATAGTGGAAAGCGCTGCACTTCATCATCAAAGATTTATGCAGTAATTATACAACACTTAAGAAAATCTGAATCTCAAACAGGTAACCATAGCCAAGTAAAAAAAAGGAGACGGAAATTGTAATGATTTCATTCCCGCCTGAAAACTTATAACTTTGAAGCTCGAATGATTTTTATAATTTTTTTTAATGTTATCTAGACAAGAGAGTTTTATATCCGCAAAACTTCAAGCGCTATATTTTTTGGTTGTGGTTGTGAGGTAGTTGTGCGTTGTACTCACAGGTTGGCGCAACAACTGACACGAGCGGCAGAAGGTAAAAGACTGGCGGCATCTATTGCCTCATACTGTTTAGAACCAGTGATGACGTCACACTTTTTCTCTTTTTAAAGATTTTTTTTTTTACGTATAATCCATAAACACCTTACAAAAGAATGTCTGTCGCTTACTTTTGCGCAACATATTTTTAAAAATATTTTGTTCTCCTGTCTTTAATATTTCATGATTCAATTTAGGGAAATTATTTCAACATAATGTATGGCGGTAATTTGATTTGTACCATTTTTGAGCTTCGGTTTGTCATAATTATGCATGCGTAACTCTGTGTGTGTGTTTTTTTGTTTTTTTTTTTCGTTTTGTTTTTTTGTTTTGTTTTTTTCATTTACGTCCTTTTATGTCTACTGAAGACGTCAAAGCTGAAAGATAAGTGTTGCATGTTTTTTTGTGATTTTTGTATTATATTTATTAAAATTTTGCTTTACAATTCATAGGATCAGCATCAGAAATAGCAGCATAAGCAGTAGTTTAATAGTAGCAGTAGTAGTAGTGGTAGAGGTAATAGTAAAAGTAATAGTAGCACCAGTTGCAGCAGCAGCTGTAATAGTAGTAGTGGTAGTAGTAGTAGTAGTAGTCGTAGTAGTCGTAGTAGTAGTAGTAGTAGTAGTAGTAGTAGTAGTAGTAGTAGTAGTAGTAGTAGTAGTAGTAGTAGTAGTAGTAGTAGTAGTAGTAGTAGTAGTAGTAGTAGTAGTAGTCGTAGTAGTCGTAGTAGTCGTAGTAGTCGTAGTAGTAGTAGTAGTAGTAGTAGTAGTAGTAGTAGTAGTAGTAGTAGTAGTAGTAGTAGTAGTAGTAGTAGTAGTAGTAGTAGTACCAGTATTAGAAGTAGTTGTAGTTGTAGTAGTAGTAGTAGTACTAGTGGTAGTAGTAGTAGTAGTAGTAGTAGTAGTAGTAGTAGTAGTAGTAGTAGTAGTAGTAGTAGTAGTAGTAGTAGTAGTAGTAGTCGTAGTAGTCGTAGTAGTCGTAGTAGTCGTAGTAGTAGTAGTAGTCGTAGTAGTCGTAGTAGTCGTCGTAGTCGTAGTAGTCGTAGTAGTCGTAGAAGTAGTAGTAATAGTAGTAGTAGTAGTAGTAGTAGTAGTAGTAGTAGTAGTAGTAGTAGTAGTAGTAGTAGTAGTAGTAGTAGTAGTAGTAGTAGTAGTAGTCGTAGTAGTAGTAGTAGTAGTAGTAGTAGTAGTAGTAGTAGTAGTAGTAGTAGTAGTAGTAGTAGTAGTAGTAGTAGTAGTAGTAGTAGTAGTAGTAGTAGTAGTAGTAGTAGTATCAGTTGCATTATTCGTTGTAATCAAACTTATAGTAAAAGTAGTGTATCTTTTTTTAGAAGGCATTACATTTGTGTTTACTAAATTCTTCTAAGAAAAAAAGAAAATAAATCACCAAAAAACAAAAACAAAACAAAAAACACAACAAAGAACAAAAACAAACACAAAAAACAATAACAAAGCAAAAAAAAAAAAAAACACCAAAGGCTTCAATTAGGTTGATTGGTCTCAAAACACAGAGAGATCATAGCTTTCAGTATATCTCTCATTTTGTCACGAAGTGGTGTTTTTGGTGCGTGGTGTTTGAAAAAAAGGATTTTGTCTATTTATTAATTTTTTTCTTTTCAAGGATAACCTGATCCATTTGATGTGGGGGTTGTGATTGATTTGATTAGAAAGGAACTATCTTTTTTTTTTCCTTTTCTCTGAAAATTGGCTTTGTTTGAATTAGAAGAATTCTAAAGATATGCGAGTACTTTTGGTTTTTGTTTGCACGTTATGTGCAAGGTATTGTGGTTGTCCTTTCTTTTATTGCGTTGAGGGTTTCACATCCTGTCTTCTCATTATTTCTGACATCCTTTATCGTTGTCGTTATTATCATCTTAACCATTGCCATAATCATCATTTATCATCAACACCATTATCATCATTATCATCATCATTATTATTGCTATCGCTATCTTCGTTCTTCAATGTACTAATCATTAACACTATAATCATCATGATTATTCTCTTCGTTTGCTTTATCAATAACATTGTTTTCATAATTATTGCTATCATCATCATCATCATCATTCATCATCATCATCATCATCATCATCATCATCATCATCTTTATCGTCATCATTGCCATCATCCACAATATTATCATCATCATCATCATCATCATTGTTGTGATTGTCTATATCACCATCATTTTCAAGATCATCATAATCAATGTCATTATCACCATCATTCACAATATCAATATCATTAACTTCATTATCAGCATCATTTACAATATCAATATCATCATAGTCATTATCTCCATTATGTTCAATATCATTATCGTCATTGCTATCATCGCCATCATCTTCAATACCATCATCATCGAATTATTATTTTATTTCCTCTATTTCCTCTCCTCCTCGCTTTTATCACCATCAAAATTTGTTTACATTATTATAGGTATGTTAGGGTAAAAAAAAGCTTATCTAGGAACAAAAAATTATGTTCTCTTGTTGGCGATGAAAATGTGTCTTTAATTGGCAGCAATTAAGAAACAAATTAGCAATCTTCTCCAATTATTGCCTCTATGTATTATTTCTAAATAGAACGAAACGCCTTATAGTTTGAGGGCAAAATCTTTTATTTTGACCTGCACTTATAAATAAAAAGGGAAATGAGTTACATCTACATTTGAAAAGAAGAATGTAAGAGAAAAGAAAAAAAAGGAAAAAGACAAATATCCCAACCGAGCTATTCCATGTCCCAATTAGTCTTTCAGTTGTACCATCGTGTACCTTAGATTAGATCTATATACCTGTATATTTTAAATTATAGATCTAATCTAGACCTACATGCTTCCTCATTATGGCAGATATTTTCCCGCAGTTTCAGGCCAAAATTATTATTATATTTGTTTTTTTTTTTTGCTTTTCATCTTTTTCAACGGTTTTCAAGACTCTGCTAGAGCGGTAAATACATTTTGTTGTCTCAAACATGCGAAAGGCAGGAATTTGATCAATTTTCTTCACCGGCTGAAACAAAGAGCATAAAAATTGCTTCTTGTCAACACACTGATGTCTATTGCAAGAGATTCTCTGTTCAAACGATTTATTACTGGCGCTTTGTGGCTCCTTACAAAACATATGAAAAGAAAAAGAATGGCCCGGGGGTGGGGGGGGGGGTGGAATTAAATTAGATTTAAAAAAAAGAAATATATATATATTTACAGAAGGGGAGAGAGAGAGAGAGAGAGAGAGAGAGAGAGAGAGAGAGAGAGAGAGAGAGAGAGAGAGAGAGAGAGAGAGAGAGAGAGAGAGAGAGCGGAGGACAAGAGACACCTTTGTCCTCCGCTAGAAACACCAGTGTCGTATGAAGAGAATTTAAGGTAAGATCTTCTATATCTATATCTTATATATATGTATATATATATGAATTAAGAAAAGTCTAGATCACTTACTGTAATTCTTTACACAAGTGTTTCGATGATTTTCTTCTCTTGCGTAGCGAATTACAGTAAGTAATCTATACTTTTCTTAGTTTAATTAATTTGAGCTCCATTGATCTTAAACTTGAGCTCTTTTCTGATTTTGTACTTCCTAAATAATATATGTATATATATATACACTCACTCCAATACAGAATCCGGTGATTTTTGTCCAATAATGAGGAAAATAAGGAAATCGCATTTTCTTTTTTTTTCTGTTTCATCTTAAAACACAATCGAATACAGGTATATCAAGAAATATGCATAGCCACTTATGTCAGTAGATACCAATAGATCTAGAAATTTAGATAAACATTAAAAAAAAAGTTTTAAAAAGTTAAAACGTGTAAATGAGATTAAACTTTATCTGAAATCCAAAGACAGCCCATATGATTTGACGATGTGATTTTGTAAGGCAAAATACCTAATTTAACTGCGGTTTACACAATCTATTTTTCACCTACACCAGATATCTTTATTCATAAAAATCCTTCAAAAGGCTTTTTAAATTGCCACGAATGCCGAAAAAAAATACTAAGAGATGCACTACTTTGAGGACAACCACCACTACACATTATTTTGCTTTAACCCACATGGTGATAAGAATTTATAAAGATATATAATTATATAAACAGATACGGATTTTACCAAATTTCTTACATAAATTTTTGTTTTCTCTACAAAATCCTCAACAATATTGAACATTTGAAGTAAATGCTTATTTGATATACAAGCTGTCTTTTAAACTTAGATGATTGTAATCAAAGTGAAACGGTTAAATGCATTTTTGGGACAAATAATTTTAAACCTTTAGAATTTACATATAAACTTGTTTTTGAGAACACATACAAACAAAGCCATGAGAAAATTCATTTACAACTTTTAAATATATTTTTATATTTAACAACACCTTATTTATCGTAAAGAAAACAACTTTCCTAGTTTATTTTCTTGTTATTGTGAACTTGTAAAAAAAAAAACCTACATGAAAATTAAAAATATGATAATTTAATAATATCAGGAAAACCTGAGAGAAGTCTTACTAATTTATTGCTCTGTTTGCCGAGTTTGAGAACGAATTCCTGGAACTAAAACAATGCGCGGGGTAGAAAGATCTAAATTATTCAAGGGAAGTCAACCCCGTTGACATCACAGCCTCGTTGTGAATTCAGCGCGTCTCTATTGATCAGACGTCAATGACTGTATGTGATTGTTTACTAGATCTAGACATTGGTTGGTACTAACCCTAGATTAAACAATTTTACTGTCGCAGTAATTATTCTTCCGCTCATTAAGAATGTTAATGAGAATTAATGAACAGTTAAAAACACCACAGAGGTTGGACGGATGAGGCTACGATTTCACAAAGAGTTGTGTTACCTTGTTGGAAGTCATAGGCTCTATTTTCAGTTGTTGTTAGCGCTTCAAATCATTGCTACTGCAAGAATGCACACTTTGGTGTGAAAATTGAAGGAAAAAAGGGGGAAACATAAAACGTGGACATGATAAATCATTTTACGCTAAAGTTATTTTCGTTCTGCTTCAATCTTCGAAATGCTTTTGATTGTCGAATAGAGCTCACGACTCCCAACAAAGGGACATAACTCTTTGTGAAATCTCATTTCGTATGGCCGATAGTTCTGGAGGTACATTAGATGGTATCTACTACTTGTATTCTTGCTGCTGCTATTACTACTAATACTGATCCTGCTGCTGCTACTACTACTACTACTTACTCATGTTTATCCCCACCCCTTTATTTGGTTTACATAAAACGCTTCCCTAGACCTAGCGAAGGATTTCTATGTGGAGCTGTAATGAAACCGTGTGGAAAAGAAATGACGTTTACGTACCATAAATGATCGTTATATATGCACTTTCATCAGATGACGTAATACCTTATGCCTATCGATGTGTACTGGCAACAATTTGCGTAACACATTCCAAGGACATAATTATCCTTTCCAGAGCCAGTAAATATATGTTAGCGATGCTGCCAACACTATCACAAGCATAACACCAAGCACCCTGACGGCGACGACGACCACAGCTACCAACAGCACCACAATATCAACAACCATTACTACTATTATTGCTGCTACCACCACCACCACCACCACTACAACTACTACTACTACTACTACTACTACTACTACTACTACTACTACTACTACTACTACTACTACTACTACTACTACTACTACTACTACTACTACTACTACTACCACTACTACCACTACTACTACTACTACTACTACTACTACTACTACTACTACTATTACTACTACTACTACTACTACCACTACTACCACTACTACTACTACTACTACTACTACTACTACTACTACTACTACTACTACTACTACTACTACTACTACTACTACTACTACTACTACTTCTACTACTACTACTACTACTACTACTACTACTACTACTACTACTACTACTACTACTACTACTATTATTATTACTACTACTACTACTACTTCTACTACTATTACTACTACTACTACTACTACTACTACTACTACTACTACTACTACTACTACCACTACTACTACTACTACTACTACTACTACTACTACTACTACTACTACTACTTCTACTACTCCTACTACTACTACTACTACTACTACTACTACTACTACTACTACTACTACTACTACTACTACTACTACTACTACTACTACTACTACTACTACTACTACTACTACTACTACTACTACTACTACTACTACTACTATTACTACTACTACTACTTTTACTACTACTACTACTACTACTACTACTACTACTACTACTACTACTACTACTACTACTACTACTACTACTACTTCTACTACTACTTAAAGATCGCGTCTTTCACTGATAAATCATAATACCTTTCTCTCTAACCACCCATAAACTTCTGTTTGCTTTGAAACTTTAAAACGTTTACAGAATATCTTGATAAGTACTCGTATATCTCTATCCCGGGTACAGTATAACCCCTTCTGTCTACTCCTGAAGTAAATCATTCTTTAATAATCCCATTCCACATCTGAAAAGCAAATTCCTCAACAACACCCCGCCCCCCCCCCCCCCCAAAAAAAAAAAAAAGCATCGAAATAATATTATTTTGATTATCAACTCTAGCAGCTATAAGCGTCCAACGCCCAGGCGCTGACCATCAATTTGTTTTGTTCATTCTCTCTGAAGCCCACTGCTCAGGTTTCGCTATCGGCAGAGTCAGACATACAGGCTTCGATATTATGGACCTTCTAAAAACATCGATAATAGAATGGCTTACGTAAGGTTGTTTTGTTGCTACCTAATGAACAGGCGAGTCCCGTCACGTCCCACTCTGTGCGCATTGATGTATTATTTCTTCTGTTTTCAATCTTGTAGCGAGTATAATTTTTTGTTTGTTTGTGTATTAAGTGAAGGAACAAATATGAAATGATTATATACATATGTTTTTAAACTAGTAAGGATTCCATTATGTAAGGGGAGGGGGGGGGGGGGAATTGATGAAAAATAAACACGTATCAATGCGTCTAAAATAAATGAAACGAATTTTTAATGTATATACGTGTTATTAAATCAACCCCCCCAAAAAAATTACCAATTTCGAGGGAATAAACTAATAAGAATATTACATAACGTGAGGTGAGTCTAAAATAATTCGTGATTTCTTTGTTCTTTCTGTAAGGAATGCGACTTCACAAAGAGTTATGCTACCTAGTTGGCAGTCATGGGCTCTGCTTTGAGTTGTTGTTAGTGCATCAAGTAATAGCGTCTGCAAGAATGTACATTGGTGTGAAATTTGAAGTCAAAATAGGGAAACATAAAACGTGCACATGATGAAACATTTTACAATAAAATACCACTCGTTCTGCTTATATCTTCCAAATGCTTCTGATTGTTGAACAGAACTTACGACTTCCAACAAAGTGGCATAACTCCTTGTAAAAATCGCAATGCCTGTACATATTACTGCATAAAATGAGAAGAAAAAAATTTGTTTAAAGCTGGTATTAATAGATGCGTCGGAACTTTGCGATGCATCGTAGCCCATACAAAAAAAAGCATTGGCTTACGATCATCGGAAGTTAGTTTTTCGTCTATGAGGACGGAAATTATTTCCGAGAATACGAAGAAAAACAAGCCTTGTTGATTGGGAGTCGTTAAAGGAGGAAATGAATAAGACTAAAAAATACCCGAAACTTCAATTGCTGGTTTTAATGTTTGGATTTCTCTCTCTCTCTCTCTCTCTCTCTCTCTCTCTCTCTCTCTCTCTCTCTCTCTCTCTCTCTCTCTCTCTCTCTCTCTCTCTCTCTCTCTCCTTCTCTTTCTCTCTGTGTATCTCTGTCTCTGTCTGTGTCTATCTGTCTCAGTCTCTGTCTCTATCTGTCTGTCTGTCTATCTGTTTCTGTCTCTGTCTTTGTCTCTCTCTCTCTCCCTTTCTCTCTCTCTCTCTCTCTCTCTCTCTCTCTCTCTCTCCTTCTCTTTCTCTCTGTGTATCTGTGTCTCTGTCTGTGTCTATCTGTCTCTGTCTCTGTCTCTATCTGTCTGTCTGTCTATCTGTTTCTGTCTCTGTCTTTGTCTCTCTCTCTCTCTCTCTCTCTCTCTCTCTCTCTCTCTCTCTCTCTCTCTCTCTCTCTCTCTCTCTCTCTCTGAGTGTGTCTGTCTCTGTCTGTCTGTGTCTATCTGTCACTGTCTCTGTCTCTATCTGTCTGTCTGTCTATCTGTTTCTGTCTCTGTCTTTGTCTCTCTCTCTCCCTTTCTCTCTCTCTCTCTCTCTCTCTCTCTCTCTCTCTCCTTCTCTTTCTCTCTGTGTATCTGTGTCTCTGTCTGTGTCTATCTGTCTCTGTCTCTGTCTCTATCTGTCTGTCTGTCTATCTGTCTCTGTCTCTGTCTGTCTCTCTCTCTCTCTCTCTCTCTCTCTCTCTCTCTCTCTCTCTCTCTCTCTCTCTCTCTCTCTCTCTCTTTCCCTCCCTCCCTCGCTCCCTCCTCCTTCCAAATTTTTCATTGCAATCGTCTTTGACAAGAAAGAAAATGTCTTCAGGGTCATCAAATCAGATGAATACCCATGGCATTAAAATCTCGAAAGCTTCGAAATTAGAAACGTTGAAAGAGCTCAAAAATGTGATTTGCCCATACGGAATTGTATCCAATCCATTTATTCGAGCCTTTAAAATCTTGTCGATGTCAACTTTCTATGAATATCTCATGTTATGCGTTCTTCACCGAATTGCCATACAGAAAATCAACCTGTGACAAACACCCATTGTACTTGGCTTCCATTGCAAAAAACCTATCAATCAATTCCTGAAACCCCCGAATATTAGATATCTCCTGGATCTTTATTCCTGATTGAATTTTAACCCAACAGCCCTTCAAGGATCAAAACATGACAACTATACCAGTTTCGAATTTCGTGCGAATACCATATGGAAAAACCTATAGCCCTTTCTGTGTGTAATCTCTTGACGTTATTGTTTTCTTTTAGGATACGCAATCTCGTTGCTATGCGAAGGCTTATACGAGGGAGGCTTTTGAACTATCATCGGTTGATACACCGAACAAAAACAATGATTATCAGTCGTTAAGTGCAGTTTGCTACCATTAACTTTCCTCTTTTGTGTAGGTTAGGCGGAGTTTGGGATTGATTCATCTCTCTTCCTCTTTCAGTCTGCTTCGTTCTGAAAAACAGAAAAGATTAGAAAGTTTCAAGCTCCATATTTTATGAAACGCTAAATTTTGAGTATTCCCGAAATCTTTCTTTTCCTCTACCTCCTTCTGTCTTTCCTTCTTTTCCGCTCTCTGTCTCTGTCTCTGTCTCTCTCTCTCTGCAAATCTGTTTCTGTCACTGTTCGTGTGTGTATGTATGTATGTCTGTCTGTCTCTGTCTCTTTCTGTCTCTCTCTCTCTCTCTCTCTCTCTCTCTCTCTCTCTCTCTCTCTCTCTGTCTCTCTCTCCCTCTCTTCCCCCCCCCCCTTTTTTCCTACCTCTCTTTATCTTTCTAATTTCCTTTTCTTTCTCTCTCTCTCTCTCTCTCTCTCTCTCTCTCTCTCTCTCTCTCTCTCTCTCTCTCTCTCTCTTTTTTCCATACATCTCTCCATCTTTCTATTTCCCTCTCTTTCTTTCTCTTTCTGAAAATCTCATACAAGGGGGTTAAAACCGCCTCCATAGCTTCCTTGTTTGTCTTATAATCATTCAATAAGCAACGCGAAATGTTCACTAATTCATAATAAAGCTACGCAACGATCTGCAAAATATCCGAAATGAAGGAAACAATTCTCAATTTATAAACCAAGGCTTTTCGAAGCGGAAACTTAATTCGCTTCGATACTTTAGCTGTTTATTCTAGACAAGAGGCCCTTCTTATTTGCTGTTTATTTTAGACAAGAGGCCCCTCTTATTTGCTGTTTATTTTAGACAAGAGGCCCCTCTTATTTGCTGTTTATTTTAGACAAGAGGCCCCTCTTATTTGCTGTTTATTTTAGACAAGAGGCCCCTCTTATTTTCTCCAGTAATGTTTGCCACTAATCTAAAATAATAATGGCGACAAATATTGAAGAAAAGCTGAAATTTTTTTTAAAACATTTTATTAACACGACGTAAGCAACATTTTGTTGTTTTCAGCCTAACGTTGCTGACAGGGGAAAATGTCATATTTAATATTATGATAATAATAACAAAGGCGCATGAAGAACAAAACAAACAAAAAATGAAAGCGGAAAAGATTAAAAATAGATGAAAATTATAAATTTAAATTTCTATTATAGAGCCTTGGAGACTACATCCTGTCGATATAAAAACTAACATTTTGTTAAGATTAACTTCTGAAGGTTTCAGTATTTCAATTTCAATTTCAGTTTCCACGATTTCTAAAATGAGTTTCCCTTTCGCCAATATGAAACTCTGAACTTTCTCGCAAATAGACCTTAATTTTCAGCTTAATATTTTCGGAAAAGTCAGAAACTCTCTAACCAAGGAGAAGATTTTGACGGTTATATAAACTCTTCTGCAACGTTTACAAAATATTGATATCATATGCGACAATACGAAGAGTTTGATGATAAACTTTACTTGAAAAGATTGCCCAATACCTGAATCATGTGATTCCCGCATCTGAAAACGGAAATGAATTGGGAAATAACTTGACAAATCGATTTGGATGTTAAAAGGTGTGGTTTATTTGTTTTTAAAATTTTACTTTGACACCGGAATACTGAACGCTTCTTCGGTGTACTTCATTGCTGTAGGTCTACTTTAGGGAAAAGTAGAAGTCAAAAATTGAAGAAAAAAGAAAGATATAGAAAAAGACATTAGCGAGAGAAAGAGAGAGAGAGAGAGAAAGGGAGAGAGAAAGAGAGGGATAGACGGACAGATAGAGATAGAGAAAGAGAGAGAGAGAGAGAGAGAGAGAGAGAGAGAGAGAGAGAGAGAGAGAAAGGGAGAGAGAAAGAGAGGGATAGACGGACAGATAGAGATAGAGAAAGAGAGAGAGAGAGAGGGAAGGAGAGAAAGACAGACAGATAGACATACCGACAGACAGAGAAAGAAAGAGAGACAGAGAGGCGGCTAGAGCTTGACAGGCAGACAAAGAAAGAGAGAGAGAGAGAGAGAGAGAGAGAGAGAGAGAGAGAGAGAGAGAGAGAGAGAGAGAGAGAGAGAGAGAGAGAGAGAGAGAGAGAGAGAGAGAGAGAGAGGGAGAGAGAGAAAGAGGGAGAGAGAGAGGGAGAGAGAGAGAGAGGGAGAGAGAGAGGGAGAGAGAGAGAGAGAGAGAGAGAGAGAGAGAGAGAGAGAGAGAGAGAGAGAGAGAGAGAGAGAGGGAGAGAGAGAGAGAGAGAGAGAGAGAGAAGGAGAGAGGCAGACAGACAGACAGACAAACAGACAGATAGACAGACAGACAGAGACAGATAAACAAACGAACAGACAGATAGACAGGCGGACAGAGAAAGAAAGAGAGACAGAGAGACAATGACAGACAGAGAAAGAGAGAGAGAGAGAGAGAGAGACACACACACACACACAGACAGAGGAAGACAGAGAGACACCAAGAGAGACAGACAGAGACAGACAGACAGTCAGACAACAGTCAGACACACAGGGAGGCTCTCACATTGACAGAGCAAACTTGTTAGTATAAATCATTTAGAAGACAAAAACAATACATTGTAATTCATTTACTGCTCATTTCAGTAATTCCCATACGTTACGTTGGGGTGACTTGAGTGATCGTGTTATTATTTAGCCTACAGCAATCTAAATTGTATTACAGACATCAGAAATAGGGAGAAAAACCGTGATGTCATTGCAACCTCTAAACCGTTCTAAGATCCTTTGGGATAGTATTGTACCATTTTGAGCCTGTTAAGTCGCCACTTCAGATAGCAGGTTGTTAGAATTTTCATTTATCTTTTTTTAATACTTTTCGTCTTATATTCCTGTTGAGGTTTGTTCGTTCGTTCGTTCATTTGTATGTTTGATGTTTGATGTAGACCATCCATATGGTGGTGCCAATTCATTTTGTATATTAAAATTAAGTTCTAGATTAACCTGGGCGAAAACGAGAAAACTGAGCTTATGAACTTTTCTAACGATTGTGCGAAGCTCAAAAACCGATGAGGCTGCAAGTTGTATAGAACCAGTACTAGGGTTTGTTAATGGGGAAGTGACGTCATGACTTTTGTCTCCGTTTTGCATGCGGAACCCAGAAGTATAAGGGTTTTTTTTTTATTAGGGATTTGAATATTAATTTACTATAAACTACAGTGGAATGTGGATAAACTCAATAACTCGGGACCGAAAAATTTCTTGATTGTCAGCAAGAGTTGACTTTATCCATTGCGAATGTATAAAGAAAAACGATATAGGATTGTCAAACAGAGTTGTCTTTAAGCAAGTGTTTCGTTTAAAGGTATTGACTTTCAGTGGATATCACTGTATAGCTATTTTATTTTCTATACAAACATTTTTAATTTTTTAAAATGATACTCTTGATTTGTCTCGGTATAACGTATACAAAAAAGAAGGGGCTTGAAGAAAAATTAAGTTTGTTTAAGATATGTAGTAAATAGACAAACTAGCTTGATGAAAGAATTAATAGGTCGTTTTCATTTCAATAAAATATGAGAAACTGAAGAGCGAAAGGAAAAGAGAAGAGTGAGACAATAAGAGAAAGAAGGAGGAGAGGCGATTTGGGAGAGAGCAGAGAGGAGAAAAAGAGAGAAAAAAAAGAGAAAACAGAGGGAGAAAGTAGGAGAAGAGGAAACACAGGCATAAAGCAAAGATGGGGTAGGGAGAGACAGAGATAGTCCGATAGATAGATAGATGGATAGATAGATAGAGACATACATACATACATACATACATACATACATGCATACATACATAACTAGATTGAGAGATACACACATACAAAGAGATCATACATACATACATACATACATACATACATACATACATACATACATACATACATACATACATACATACATACACACATACATACTTACATGCATAACTAAATTGAGAGATACACACATACAAAGAGATAAAGAGATAGATACACAGACAAACAGTCAGACATAGAGAAAGGACTAATTAAACAAATATTAAAGCTTTTAAGATTTTTTTCAAGGCCAAACCAAATGCAATAAAATGCATCCTGAAAACTCCGATATATTTTTTTTTTTAATTTCTTTCAATCAAGGCTCATTCTCTAGTTTTATCCTTTACAATTATTGGCTCCTAACGACGGTCTTTGCGACGGAATATCTCGGCCTACACACATGTACGATAGAAAGCATTGTTCTGGGCCCAGATAAATACGAGATCTTTACTATACATCTTTGTTCTATCACTACCTCTCCTTCTCAGCTTTGTTTTCTCATGATGACTGAATAGATTTCTCCCCATTCTCCACACAGACAATGAAGACTTTTCAGAAAATAAGTCAGAAAATAATAATTCTCAATCTCCCATATTGGTTGGCCAGAGTGAAAAATCAAAGGGTTGTGATAAAAATGATACTTGACAATAAACTTGCCGTAGAATTGTAAATTTTTTTTAATTTTTTTTTTTTGTTTTTAATTTTTTTTTAAACATGGCTCCTGATTGTATTTTCAACAGTGATAATCTTTGATTAATTCGTTTTTGTTACATGTGAATTTTTTCTTCTTTTTAGGATCACAATTACTTTTCTAATAACCGCAATCTTGTTCTTTGTTATACGCGAGGTTTCTATAGCTCATCGGCTTGTGTGTAAGAGAAAGTAATGGGTTTCAAAACTCCGCTTTGTTTTACTCTTATTGCGAAACAGAGGATAGCAGCTGAGCTTAGTCAATTTTTCTTATGGTATGCGTTTTCCCACGCAGAGCTCATTGATTGTAAAAAGTTACAACACATCACAAAGCATTTGACTTTCAAATAACGCAACAACATCACAACAACAAAAATATTAGCAACGGCACCAACCAACAACAACGACAAGAACAACAACAACAACAACAACAACAACAACAACAACAACAACAACAACAACATCCGCAAAAACAATATTAATAACAGTAACATTAACAACAGCAGCAATAACAACAACAGCACCTTACAACAATGAAATATAACTAACAATTGCACGAAAAATGTCATTATCTTTTTTGTAACAAATGAATCATTGCAAAAAATTACTCGAATTAATAAATATGTTTCATATTGTTAAAAGCACTGTATTATTCAGTCACAAAACTTATTCTAGTTATCTTGCATAAAAATTACTCAATCACGGCAGATAAAGTTTTCTCTCTCTCACACTCACACTCTCACTCATACACACACACACAATCTCTCTGTGTTTCTGTCTCTGTCTGTCTGTCTGTCTGTCTGTCTGTCTGTCTCTCTCTCTCTCTCTCTCTCTCTCTCTCTCTCTCTCTCTCTCTCTCTCTCTCTCTCTCTCTCTCTCTCTCTCTCTCTGATTTAACTCTCATAATTATTTTCTACCCATAGCTTCACCTCTGTTTTATCCCTGATTTGCTCTGTCTGTCTGTCTATCTCTCTTTATTTTCGCTCTCTCCCTTTCTGTCTCTGTCTGTCTGTCTGTGTGTCTGTCTGTCTGTCTGTCTCTCTCTCTCTCTCTCTCTCTCTCTCTCTCTCTCTCTCTCTCTCTCTCTCTCTCTCTCTCTCTCTCTGTGTCTCTGTCTGTCTGTCTGTCTGTCTGTCTGTCTGTCTCTCTCTCTCTCTCTCTCTCTCTCTCTCTCTCTCTCTCTCTCTCTCTCTCTCTCTCTCTCTCTCTCTCTCTGTTTTTTTCTTCTTCTCTATTGAGTTTTAAACCTAGCGACTGTTCAAAAGTCGAGGTCATCAGTTCTCTTCTATACTCTGGATGACAGGACATTGTGACACAAATCAAAACACATAGAAGGTCATTGGAGAAGGTAGTTGTTGTTTTTAAGCAGTTTGTTGAACGAATAACAAATCATTTATGATAAAAGTGTTATATATATGAATTTTCAGGACTTCCATAGCTCAAAACATTATGTGTGAGCGCACGGGAAAAAAAAAATCCTTCGGATGTCGCTAGGTCTAGTTTTGCGCTGGGCCTATTTTTAAGTCAATTTTCAAGTCCAGGAGAGAAAATGGAAATTTAATTTCTTTAGAAACGAAATTTATTTATTTATCTTTTCATTCCGCATAGTTTTATTTGTTTCAGACCTGAACTTTTGATATGAATAATTTTGTGAAACCATTCCAGATCAGATTTGTGGCGTCAACAGTTGTTTCAGAGACAAAGTACGTTCATTTTTAAGGACTATTTTCTCAAAACCTAGTTTCTCAACAGAGCGATTTTAAAACTCCATAACTTTTGATCTAAACAAGATAGAGTCTTCAAAAAATGGTAAGACACTCAGGATTGTTTGCAAAATCTAGAATTCAGCTCATCCAGTGTTTTTTTTTCCTATCTGGGCCCATGTGAAAGGTTTTCAAGTGCTCCCACACATATATCGATAGAAAAACATCACATATGAAGGAAATCGACTAATTCTGTTCTTTTCCAAACTGTTTTTAGGACTATTCAAACGCTTATTGGAAAGCTGTAATTTTTGGCATTAAGTGCATAAAAGTGCGCTGCCTTGCGTGAATTCTTAGCCGCGCAGTTATTTAAACTTACATGATAATGAATGTTTTAAAAAAATCTGTAAATAGATTTAAATTGTATTAAATTTGTTAACAATTTTTATCAACTCTTCGTCAAATAGACTTGAGACGTCTAATTTTTTTCTTTGTCTCGCAGATAATTCATATGTAATTTTTTGACGAGCATCTAAATGAAGCACTATTCTACCTATTGCTTTTCATATTTCATATACATTATAGCTGAACATGGCAATAAGGAAGCCTTTTCCATGGAAACTGTAAAATTACTTCTACCTTTAATCTGAGACTGATTTTTTTTAAACCTGGAACTCAATATCTTGTCTAAAGATCTATTCTAGAACGATAATCTCATGGAAGATGTCTCTAACCATTCCCTCTGCGGCAATAGATCTCGATGACAGATTTGTCGTGTGTTTTTAGAATAAAATTGTTTTCTAGACCCAGAAGTGATTATAGGCGTGTCATCTTTGCGATTCCCATCAAAATTTAAAATAATGAATTTGCGTGGAAGATTCTAATTTCGATGTAGTCTGGGTGACATATGGGCCTCTTGTAGCCATCTTAACCAACGCAAAGGTTTCGCTTAAAATTTAATTCTCATCATTTCAGACAGTCGTGATTGAAGGATAAAGAGAATATCGAGTTAAAAATCACTTGAGGAGCCGTGGAATTAATTTGCAAGCCATTATCATTAAGTTAGAAGGTATGTAGACGAATTCATTTCGGCGACACTGTATAAACAGATTTAAACCGAAACGCCAACAAACATAACATTGATCTTTCTCAAGTCAAATTTTATGCAGAGTTAGAACGGAGTGAAACTGCGAAAAATAAAAAAAAGGCCGGCTTTTTTTTTCCACACTAGCGGCCAAAATCATTTAAATTTCAAGAGAATCTAAATTCTGTTAAGCGGCGCTCAGTAAACAAACCCAAATAGGGATGATCTCATAGACAGCGAAAAAGTTTGAAAATTACCTTAAAAGATTAAAAAAAAAACAAACAAACAAAAACCCCGTGTTCATAGATGGTATATTGGTTTGTTCCATTTAGGTCTGAGTTCAAGTCGAAACAGAATAAATCTCATGGTGGAAAGAGACGATCTGCAGGACGAGACAAAAATATGCTTTAGGGTAATTAACAAGAACGTAACGGAGTTTGAGAATTTGGTTTGCACAATGAACGCAGAGTCTAGATCTAGTTGGTTGATTGTGTATGTCATTTAATATGACTCCGTTCCTACTTAAACAGAGCGCACTACTATAACTATTACTACTACTACTACTACTACTACTACTACTACTACTACTACTACTACTACTACTACTACTACTACTACTACTACTACTACTACTACTACTACTACTGCTACTATAACTACCGCTATTACTACTACTTCTACTACTACTACTACTACTACTACTACTACTACTACTACTACTACTACTACTACTACTACTACTACTACTACTACTACTACTACCACTACTACCACGACTACAACTACTATACCACTATTACTACTACTACTACTACTACTACATTATTATTATTATTATTATTATTATTATAATAATAATTATTATTATTATTATTATTATTATTATTATTATTATTATTATCTTCATCGCTTTTTTTAGGCACCATTCAAGGAATATTTTTTTGTTTCTTCTTGAGGAGACACCTAGATCTAGTGTGTTTAAACGAAAAGGAAAAAAAAAACATTAGCGGTTTTTATACAGTCCTTGGCACGTATGCCGGGAAATTAATTTTGAGGACAAAGGAAGGTCACATGCAGAGCTTATTAAGGTTGCGCTTTTTATTAGTCCTGAAATAAACTCGCATTAAACGAATGAAATGCATGTAAACTTCGTGGGACTTTCCGAGTATCTCTCCCGAAAACAAAAAACCGGAAAAATCCGGAAAGGCTTAGCCTAGTAGGAGGCAATGCAGTCATTACTTCTTTCATTAATTAACTCCAAACGTAAAAGAAGGCTTTGACCCGGATGTGACCTCTCTGTGACCTTCACCCTCCAGCGTATTAATTTTGACCCGATTGCAAAGTGCATGGAGTTGGAGATCGGGGTTAAAACGATCTTGACATCGCGCGCCTCTTCCAGACAATTAAACCGCTCATTAGATCTGATGAGTTGGATGGAAAATGTTAGCCAGACATCGTGTCGTTGCTGAGTGCTGTTTAAATTTCTTTCAAACACCGAGGCTGTGGGCGGAGAAGAGCTATCCATCGAAAATTGCGTTACATCATAGGAATTCCAGTTCGTTTGGGTGTTGGTCTTTGCTAAAAGTGTGTTACTACGCCAGTGTGAAGGAACTACTTTTCCTTTGCGCATTCATGGGTGAGATGAATGCGTAAAGCGTCTTCTGATTGTGTATTGCTAAATGTGTAGTGCTTAAGCTTTTTTTTTTTTTTTTGGTTTATTTATTAGTTATAAAAGAGGTTTATTTAAGCAAGCCTAAAAACACTAAATGAAGAGCCTTGCAAACCTAATACAGACAGCTCTAGTTTTTCTTCTCTTCTCCTTCCTCTTTTGTAATCCCGTTTTTATACCATCGGTGTTCGAATCCACCTTATCCCTGTTTTTATTCCATCGGTATTCGAATCCACCTTATCCCCGTTTTTATTCCATCGGTATTCGAATCCACCTTATACCCGTTTTTTATTCCATTGGTATTCGAATCCACCCTATTGGTCCCACATAGCAATCCACGGGTTACCAAGAAACTGTCACGCAGAATTGAAGATCTAGATCGGGCTTATGTTGACAGTAGGCCAGTTCCCTGGGCAAATTCGGCCGTAGCTACCAGGCCCTTTATGGCGCCATCTGGCTTTTTGGGTGAGAAGCGCTTGTGGCTGTGGGATTAGAGCGTCCACCTTGATATCTGTCTACAGGTTTCACCCTCGCGGTTTCAAATCCCACCCTTTGGGTTAGCGATTTCAGGGCTTTATCTTTTCACATTATATACCCGACGGGGGCTCAAAGGCAGTGCAATTTAAAACTGAGATCATCGTGTTGAAGGCGGGTGATATCATAAACGAACAAATAAACGAACAAAGAAACAAAGAGGTAATATAGTTTTTGAGTGAGAGAGAGAGAGAGAGATATCTTGTGATCACCGCAATGGCTATAAAGTTATAGAGAAGGAGATCCAGCTTTGAGGCATATATGCGTTGTTCAGCTTTTGGTGACCCCCAAAGTATCACCTTCATTTATGTTGTGTGTTAAAAGTATGACAGGAGATCCGATGAGAGACTACAAAGTACGAATTTTAAGATATAATCAAGTTCATGAGATAGAACTGTTCCATTTATTCCATGTTTGGGTTTTTTTTTTCTCTTATTTCAGTTTATTTTTTATTGTGATATTGTTTTATGAGTTAGAAGGGTTGTATCAGAATGACTCGGTCAAGCTTAGTGAATTCATCGCTTCTTTGAAAATAGAGGTTAAAACACCAACATGAGATTTCTGCTTATGATAACATAGATTGAACAGAGAGAGAGAGAGAGAGAGAGAGAGAGAGAGAGAGAGAGAGAGGCAGATAGAGAAATAGAGAGAATGAGGATAGAGAGATAACAAGATAAATAGATAGAGAGTGAGGGAGAGAGAGAGAGAGAGAGAGAGAGAGAGAGAGACAGACAGACAGACAGACAGACAGACAGACAGACAGACAGACAGACAGACAAACAGACAGACAGACAAACAGACAGACAGACAGACAGACAGACAGATAGACAGACAGACAGATGAGAAAGCGGCATGTGTTCGAATTAAAACCCTCAGAGAGGAGATTAGGTTGAAATCTTTCAGGTGGAAACAGGAAGGTTCCAGACTAATTCACTCACGCCAACATCCACAACTATAAACATACATTACATTTATTAGGCTGTGCCTACCCTGCTGAGTAAAACCATAGAAAATCTCTTAACTAGATTCTGACATGCACTTGTTCCGTGTTAAACAAAATGCGAGTCTTGCTTACCGAAAACAGTGCAGAAACTTGGGGGACTTAAAAATAAGAATAGTTGGCGAACTATGGAGAATCCACATCCATTTAGAAATTTTTCTTTTTTTTAAACTTCATTATCATAAAGGTTGAAAAAAATGCGCAGCTATGAATTCCTGCCAGGCAATGCACCATTGTGCACTTTTTACGGGAATTTCAAATCTTCTTATTTATCGTTTAAAATGATTTCCAAATGGATTTTGGAAATGCAGAATTAGTAAATTTTCTTATATATAATTCTTGCTTGATCAATTAAGTCCAGAAACCTTGAGGACTTAACATTTTATAATTCTTGCCCAATAAAGAAAGCCCAAAAACTTCGGGGACTTAACAATTTGCGATTAGAACATTTAACTTATTTTGTACATCCACAGCTATCTATAGGTTTTTAAAAACAGTTATTATCATACAGGTTGAAATAACCTCGCGGCTAAGAATTCCCACAAGACAGTGCACTTTTATACACTTGATGCGAAAATTCACAGCTTTCTAAAGAGCGTTTAAAAGGATCTAAAGTATAGTACAGTATTAGTCGATACCCTTTATTCTTGCTTGATAAAGAAAGACCAGAAACTTAAAGACTTTAACAAGTTGTAATCCTTGCTTTAAGAAGAAATTCCATAAACTTAGGAGACTTAAGAATTTGAAACTGCTGCTTAAATCAGAAAGCCCGCAAAAAACTTGGGAGACGTAAACATTTCATCAAACAGTTCACTAAACAAAGTCCAGAAACAGGGACTAAACCATTTCCGACCTTACTGCTTC
Organism: Elysia crispata; assembly: GCA_033675545.1. Taxonomy (NCBI): domain Eukaryota; kingdom Metazoa; phylum Mollusca; class Gastropoda; family Plakobranchidae; genus Elysia; species Elysia crispata. The sequence continues at coordinate 105,927 of JAWDGP010002062.1, forward strand.
TTACCTCAGAATTTCCAGAGAGTGAAATGGACATTGCCCACTCTTTGGTCCTCTCGAAACACATCCAATTTGTCCGTATGGAGCTTTCCCTCCCCTCCCCCTTTCCCCCCCCCCCCCTCTTCCTAACTCAGTGTCTGTCTCAATCGGATTACCTCGTGATCATGTTGACATCACTTGTGCCTGGGATATTTACCAGGTGTTGTGCTTGGATTTTTATTTTCCTTTTTTGGTAAGACTGGGCTTTTGAGGGCACAAATTTGTTGGATCTAGGCTCTTGAAGGATTTGCTCGGTCACTATTGGAGAAGGTTGTAAGTTGCTCATGCGAGGTGACCGAGCAACTGTTCATATCGATCCGGCCGGGGGAAGGGCAAATGCGAAAAAAGTTCAAGTATTGGTTGATTGCGGAAAGCATATTTTGTGACGTCAGTTTTGAAGAACATGCTGCTATTAATAGTAAAAAGGAATTTTTTGTTCTAGTTTCATTTTAAATCCACTCGTTTTCTTTACATAAGATTATACAGGAGTCCTATTATTTTTGTCTCTGATTTTTTTTTTATCTTTATCCGTCTAAAATCTGTATAATTATGGCTGTCGGTCTATTTTGAAAGCACATTGCTTAATCCGTATTCTATTTGATGATGTCTTTGTATGACCATGTAATGAGAAGAGAGAAACTAGAACATCTTGTGACAACTGGAATGAGCGATGGGAAACGCAGCAGGGGAAAAAGATGTTGGATGGACTAACAAAGTGGCTCAAAGTAGGAAGAGTGACAGAAGCGCTGGAAGCGACATGGGATAGAGATGCGTGGAAGGTCATGACCGCCTACGCTAAAGAGCACGGCACCTGCTTGATTGATTGATTGATTGATGTCTGCTTATTTATAATACTCTGATGCATTAATTACCTGATTAGAACGATCTATTTCTCTCGGTTTTCACCTATGGTACTCACTCTTGCTCAATTGTTGTTCTTTCTCTAATTCTTCTCCATCTGTATCGTTATCTTCTGTCTCTATACCTTTTTTGTACTTTCTCTTCTTTTCTCTTTGTACCTACTTCTCTTTTACCTCCATATCGCGCCTTCTCCCTTTCAGTGTTCTCATTTCGATCCTCTCTCACTACTTTCCTCTATTTCTGAATCTCACTGTGTGTCTTTTTAACTCTTTGTCTTTCTCACTCTTTGTCTTTATCCTTAATATGCCAGCCGCTATATTGCGGTCCGTAACTCTTCTACCAAATCGATTGTTAATATTTGGCAGTTCATTTTCCGCAAAAGAATAACCGTTTTCCTTCATCATCTTTCCGCACTTTCTATTCTTTTCGGAATTCTGTCAGCTTACCCCGCCTGCTTTGTCTTATCATTCTACATAATTAAAGCTCAAAGCAATCTCTGCATAACGCAATTTTTCTTTTCTTTTCTTTCTTTCTACATTTTTAAGATGTTTGAATGAATTGTTCATTTGTCCTGCTGTGCATGTCTAGCTCTTTTCTCATCTTTTTAATTTTCTTAATCTACTTTTATTTAATATGTATAATGAAACGTTTTGCGTAAATATCTTGCGGCAAACAAACAAAAAACAAACTATAAAGTTCAAGGTTTTATCAAGTTAATTATTTTTGCCTAAAGCAGCAAGGATTTCTTGCATTCACAAGTCAAGATGCATTTCCTATTGCAAATATCATATTGTATATCACAAACCTTTAAACTTAATCATTACAGGGCCTATAGAATCACTTCGACCTTTTAATTCAAACGCGACAAAAAGTCCATTCTATATATAAGACAAATGAATGTCTCATGTTTATTATCATATTTTACATGAATGCGCTAAAAATGCATAATATAACTTAGAACAACGCTAATATTATTATTTTTGCATGAACTTAAAAACTTAACTTCACGATTGTATCATTTCACATTTAACTAAAAACTCGCAACATTTGATTTTTTTTTAATATAAAAACCAATTTTCTTTTCACTGTTCATCTTCTTTCACTCTTTTTTTCGTCTCTCTCTCTCTGTCTTGTTCTGTCTCTCTGTCTGTCTGTCTGTCTGTCTGTCTGTCTGTTTGTCTGTCTGTCTGTCTGTCTGTCTGTCTGTCTGTCTCTCTCTCTCTCTCTCTCTCTCTCTCTCTCTCTCTCTCTCTCTCTCTCTCTCTCTCTCTCTCTCTCTCTCCTTCTCCCTTTACAATCTGATAACACAGTAAATCGAAAGGAGGTATTTCATAAATGGTCATCATGTAACCCTCTTACTTGACGTTTTCAATAAACAAAGATCTTAAGCCAGACATCTCACGCTTAGCTTTGTTCTATCGAAACGTTAATTAGGACTTCCACCAAGCGGGCACTGTTATTAAGTCAATAAGAACGGCTAGTTTTTTTTAATGTTTTTTTTTGTTTTGCTTTGTTTTTTTTGGTTTTTTTTGTTTGTTTTTTTTTTTAGGGGGGTTATGTTTTTCACTGTCCCTGCGGATAAATTCAGCAAGATAAGGAAACAGGAATGTGTAAATGATCCATTTCTAGAAATATTAGTTGATTATCTTTTTTACAAAAGATCATGCAACATAGTTATATACTTTGGTTATAATTCGCATTAATCTTGCAAAAATGATTATGCTCTCCGCCTAGTTTAATAAACCAAGTGATTCGTATATGCCAGTAAGTAAAATGCTTTGATTTAAAAAATTATTGATTCTCTGAGGCTTTTCAGTCGGAAATTATCATCAATTTTACAGAGAATTGAAAATTTGCTGTTTTAAAATATAAAGATATAGGACAATCCAAGGTTTTTTTTTTTTTTAAATGCTGGTTCTCTAAATCAAAATTTCTGACACCCGACACATTTTAACTTGTTGAAAGACAAGAAAATTACTAACAAAATCTATTAATCAGGTCTATTAAACTAGGGAATTTTGTTACACATACATGAATCGCAGAGTTTCTTTCTCGACTTGGCCGCAGCTACAACTTTTTTTTTCAAAGAAACTAACTTATTAAAAGAGTGCCTCTGAAAAATGTTAATTTGAATATCGAATGAAACATATTGGTGGTGACATCCAATTATCTTTTTGTATTGTCTTAAAACCTGTAAGAATTACGATTATGTGTTAAGTTTGCAAAATACCCAAAAGGCATAAATAATGCAATGACTAAACGATGAGAATTACTTATAAAACTTCCTTGGAGAGGGAAATGACAGAACATTGGCGTTTTGACAATCTGCAATATTCTTTTGAAAGGTAGAAAGCAAAGCCTCATTATGTGAGTCTCGCTTTGTGTATTCTCTGTACTTTTTCTTTATTATCTCCTCTTCCTCCGCCTCCTCCTCCTCCTCCTCCTCCTCCTCCTCCTCCTCCTCCTCCTCCTCCTTCTCCTTCTTCTTCTTCTTCTTCTTCTTCTTCTTCTTCTTCTTCTTCTTCTTCTTCTTCTTCTTCTTCTTCTTCTTCTTCTTCTTCTTCTTCTTCTTCTTCTTCTTCTTCTTCTTATTCTTCTTCTTCTTCTTTCTTCTTCTTCTTCTTCTTCTTCTTCTTCTTCTTCTTCTTCTTCTTCTTCTTCTTCTTCTTCTTCTTCTTCTTCTTCTTCTTCTTCTTCTTCTTCTTCTTCTTCTTCTTCTTCTTCTTCTTCTTCTTCTTCTTCTTCTTCTTCTTCTTCTTCTTCTTCTTCTTCTTCTTCTTCTTCTTCTTCTTCTTCTTCTTCTTCTTCTTCTTCTTCTTCTTCTTCTTCTTCTTCTTCTTCTTCTTCTTCTTCTTCTTCTTCTTCTTCTTCTTCTCCACCTCTCCTTTCTTTTTGTTCTTAATGGTTTTTTTTTTTGTTTTTTTGTTTTGTTTTTTTTTTGCTTTGTGGCTCTTTTGTATGAGATTACGCCCCTTATGACAGCATTAAATCGGACATCTTTGCTTATTTCCTGTTCAAATTGGCTTGCCTTTTTAAAAAAAAAATGAAAAACAAATTTTCGAGAAGAGCAAGTGAAACCTTAATTATAATTCTTGTCATTGAAAGAAATTCTCCCTGAAATCTGTAGCATAAAAATCTTTTATTAAAATAATTGTTTCGATTTTAATTTTCACTTCAGAAGAGGATGATGATATTTAGTTCGAAAGAGTTGAATGTCGCTACCAGAAAAGAGAATTTCCTATTTTTATTTGAAAAGATAGATGAGACTAGATTAATAATTATAATGAAACTTGTGTCTTTTTTCTACTGTATTTAGAGTGCGAAGGATGGACAAGATGGTAAAAGTATGGTGTGGAACAATCAAAACGTTGATATTGAGTTAGAGGAGAACAGGACCGTTTCCTGTACCTAATAAACTAAGATGAGTGGACGATAAATGGCAAAAGGAGAGGAAAGATTAACTGAGTGACAGAGAATGGATAGAGTTGAAGAAGAAAAAGAAGTGGTAATAAAGGATGATGTTGGAGAGAAAAATGATAAGTGTTACGATTATATGATATAAAGACATATTATGTAAAGATAGATGGGTAAATAGAGTGATGAATTGATGGAAAGAGAGAGAGAGAGAGAGAGAGAGAGAGAGAGAGAGAGAGAGAGAGAGAGAAATTGAGAATAAAAAGTTCAGGAAAGAGAGCTGAAGAGAGATAGTTGTTTAGCAGATAGATTGAGAAAGAGAAAGAGAGAGAGAGAGAGAGAGAGAGAGAGAGAGAGAGAGAGAGAGAGAGAGAGAGAGAGAGAGAGAGAGAGAGAGAGAGAGAGAGAGAGAAAGAGAGAGAGAGAGAGAGAGAAATTGAGAATAAAAAGTTCAGGAAAGAGAGCTGAAGAGAGATAGTTATTTAGCAGATAGATTGAGAAAGAGAGAGAGAAAGAGAGAGAGAGAGAGAGAGAGAGAGAGAGAGAGAGAGAGAGAGAGAGAGAGAGAGAGAGAGAAAGAGAAAGAAAGAGAGAGAGAGAGAGAGAGAGAGAGAGAAATTGAGAATAAAAAGTTCAGGAAAGAGAGCTGAAGAGAGATAGTTATTTAGCAGATAGATTGAGAAAGAGAGAGAGAAAGAGAGAGAGAGAAAGCGGCATAGAATGATAGATAGATAAAGAAAGAGATAGTAATATAGATAGACACAGAGAGAAAGTGAGAAAGATAGATAGTTTGAGAGAAAGAGAGAGAGAGAGAGAGAGAGAGAGAGAGAGAGAGAGAGAGAGAGAGAGAGAGAGAGAGAGATCCTTTTCATTCGAGATAAAAACGAATTTCATTTCCCTGATTATTAGTGTCTGCCAGCGTTTTTAATTCCCTTCTTAAGACATAAAAATTTTGATATTAAATCTGATTTAATCAGAGCATCAGCAGCAGCATTTAAGTCGAAAAATACTCCCTTGTTATCTTTCTATTTCTTACTTTGGTTTTAAATCGCATATGAAATGTGGCAAATTAAAAAAAAATGATAATAAAATATTAAGTACCTATTTCCTTCAGACTCTGCTTACCTCATCACGTTTAAATATCATTCTGCACAAGTGGAGATCAGTACATAAATGATGACATTTAATAAATATTTCGTGGTGCAATATTTGACATTAACGCACGGCTTGATCGTTTCACCTCTTAAAGAAAAATAATTTCGTTTATTTAATTATGGATTAACACATTTTCTTTTTATTAATTGTTTCATAAAGTTTGACAAATAATTATACATTTTATGCTTAGCTCATTTCCACAGAAACGTTAATTAGGACTTCTACGAAGCGGTTTGTTTGTAATGTTAAAAAGAACTGCTGGTGTTGTTGTTTTTTTTAAGGTTTCGCACATTTCCTGCCGATAAAAATTGGATTCGGGCAAAATCATTATACTTCGCTTTCAGATTAGGCTCTAAAACGTAATAATCTCTTTTAAAAGGAACTAGGCGAAAACTGAGGACCATTTAACCGAGCATTTCTAGACCACCTATGCATGTCAAATGTGGTATAAAGTTGTAAATTTTCCTGAAGATTGGAGCGGTCATATTATTTTGAACCAAAATAGTGCTTTCGGCATTTTAAAGGCAAAATTGTGATTATTATTTTCTTAAGAGAAAAAAGACGAATGTGCAAACTACTTCCTGTAAGTACAGCTGGGCAAAGAAGGCAAGAATGAAACTGAAAGTACGGATACAATGTAGGCGGCGGTAGTTTTAACGCAGTCTAGATTAGATCTAGATCTAGATCTAGATCTACATGTTATAGAGTAAGATCTAAGTAAAGAATCTAAAAAAAGTTGCTCGGACATTGTTACTAGATCTAGAGCCTGGATAATTAGAATATCTGGACTCAGATAAAAGGGTAAGATCTGGATGTAGATAGATTTAGATTTTACTTTTTGGCATAGAGTTTCAAAAGGATTTTAGATCTAAATCCAGATTCTGTGACTAGAAGTTTTCATTGGATGTGCACATTGTTGATATAGATTGAGGGGGTGTTGATCCTTATGGAAATTCTCAGCGCGTGAAATCGTTTGGCCTTGGATATCGTCATAATAAATGTTGGTCTAGCTTCTCGTAAAATTAAAAAAAAATTTTCTTTTGGATTATTTTTTTTAACAGAAAAAATTATTGTTGAGGGGTGTGTATAGCTCATGCCATATCTTCACCTGCGGTTTAATTTTGCTATCCCTATAAGCATCAAATTCTCTAAAAATTCCGTTTTAACAGTAATTTGTCTTGGCTCAACTTTTTAGCTGAAGTCATTTCGACTTTTAGCAACTGTGTGGCGATGTCTTTAAATCACTAATGCCAGACACTTTAAGGGCTCGTTCACAAAGCCGTTCACTTTGATGAATCCAACATTAGAAAATATGAGTCACTCTTCATTTTTTTTTTTAATCTCATTTGTTAGCGTATCCTAGCCTTTGACCCTCGTCACTTTTCATACTCTCTTGACGAAAATTTGGCTCGATTAAAGTTGGGGGTGGAGTGAAGGGAGAGAGACTTTATCTTAAACATAAAACGGAACTTAATTATTTTTGTTGCTATGTTTGATATATCAATAGCTATTGTTTTTTTCTTCTTCCGGTAATCTTTCACTCTTCTGAATGACTCCATACACAAGAATTGCTGTTTAAAAAATGAAACCGAGCCTCATCGTTGTAAGCTACATATTACCAAAGGGCTCTATATTCCTCTTTATTTTGTAGAAATAAAAAATATTTCCTCGCCAGACAAGATTCCCTCAGAACTTCAACTCTTCAATGTTATATTTATTAATAAAACTGGTCTCGACCTGTTATCTTTCGTCTCTTTCATCTGTTCTAGAGGATTCAAAGCTGTTCTTTACTTGATCAGAATGAACAATCTTTCCGGCTTATCTAAACTGCTCTCTATAGGATCATACCAGCTAGGAAAACACGTCGCCTGAGCATCTTTAAATTAATCGTTTCGCTAAGAACACAGCTTAATTCAGCATTTCTAAAACTCTACAAAGGGGACATTTGAGCTTAAAAATGGAGGAAATCTACTTCTCATTTTTAGATTTATTATTAAAGGTTGGATTAGTTGTTTTTTTTAATACGTTTTACGTACGTTCAATTTCCCGAAAATTGTTAACGAAAACGATGACTTCCGGCTAGCCGCGGGCAGGGCTGGATCGCTAGAGTCCGACACCACTACCAGGTGGCCCAGCTAGGGACCGAACCCCAGACCTCCTGCTTGTCACGCCAGCGATCTACCTACTGAGCTATGTAGCACACAATTCAGAATTAAGTTTTCTTAAAAGAATTTTTTTTATTTATTTTGTTGTTGTTGTTGTTGGTCTTTCTTTCTTCGTGTCATTTCTGGTGTACTTAGAACTAGAACCAGAAGGTCATTACCTTACGATATATCTGAATTTTAAGAAAAGAGAAGTAAAAAAAAAAGACTACAAAAACGTATATATAATAAAATATACAATGTTAGACACAATTCCCCCCCCCCCCCAAAAAAAAAAAAAATAAAAAAAATTAAAAAAAAAACCAGGAGCATACCACTTCTCGCTCCGACATTGTTTGGTTTCTTCTATGTAAGGTTTTTCCAAACCTTCTCGCATTTTTCCTGCCCCACAGGATCGCGTGAGTGCGGAAAAGACGTCCTGGCCTAATAATTATTTACGATGACATTTATCTGCCAAAAGACTGGCCAAAGCTTGGAGAATCTTGCAACATTCCTTCTCATCCCTTCTCGTCCCTACAGGTTCAGTAAAACTGTGAGAGAAACCAAAGTGCCTAAAGTATCTACAACTTCCACATTTTTCACAACAGAAAATGAATCATACTGAGAAATCTTTTTCCTAGCGAACCAAAATTAATGAGGAAACAAAAAGGTCTCCGTCGGGGATTCCCAAACTGTGCGTAATCCTTAAATAATGAACAACGTTATTGTAGATATCCATTTTTATGTTCTTTGTTATATTGAGGTTGAAGAATTTTGTTTTGTTTTGTTTTGTTTTTGTTGTTGTTTTTTTTTTTATAAAACAGCACAACATAGAAACTCAAAATGGTATTCCCATAGTTTTGAGACGTGTCGCAAAATGACCCTGTTTACGTCCATTACACAGTTCTGTTTTCTTTTTTTTTTTTTATCCAGATCTTCCCAAATAGACTGAAGTCATTTTTCTTCCGTGTCAGGATTTTCCCAATCTCAGTTGAGTCCCCCACGGTATACGCAGCCTCTCTGGCGGTATACGCACTATCCCTGGCGGTATACACACTCTCCCTGGCGGTATACGGACTATCCCTGGCGGTATACGCGCTATCCCTGGCGGTATACGCACCCTCCCTGGCGGTATGCGCACCCTCGCTTGCGGTATACGCACTATCCCTGGCGGTGTACGCACCCTCCTGGCGGTATACGCACTATCCCTGGCGGTATACGTACCCTCTTTGGCGGTATACGCACCATCCCTGGCGGTATACCCACCCTCCCTAGCGGTATACGTACTATCCCTGGCGGTATACGCACCCTCCCTGGCGGTATACGCACTATCCCTGGCGGTATACGCACTCTCTCTGGTGGAATCCGACCCTCTCTTTCGGTATATGCACTATTCCTGGCGGTATACACACTATCCCTTGCGGTATACGCACTATCCCTGGCGGTATACGCACCCTCCCTGGCGGTATCCGACCCTCTCTGGCGGTATACGCACTATCCCTGGCGGAATACGCACCTTCCCTGGCAGTATACGCACTATCCTTGGTGGTATACGCACCCTCTCTGGCGGTATACGCACCCTCTCTGGCGGTATACGCACTATCCCCGGCGGTATACGCACCTTCTCTGGCGGTAAACGCACTATCACTGGCGGTATACGCACCCTCTCTGGCGGTATACGCACTATTCCTGGCGGTGTACCCACCCTCCCTGGCGGTATACGCACTATACCTGGTTGTACATGCACCCGCCGTTTCCCTCCGTTAATGGTTATCAAATATAGCTTGTTTCGCAGAACCTGATCAAAGAATATTTGTCTTATCTTACCCAGTTCCTACTGGTTCCGTAAACTTTATGAGAACCAAGGTGGCCGTCTTAGACATGTCGACGCCTTGTTCTTTATCCAGCTTCACTAAAATTAGAGCTAGCGTCAATTTCCATCCCCTAAAAACATAATTTCGATGCCCTGTTAAATTTAGAACAAACAGTTTAGCAGAATGAGTCAAGTTCTCTTCCATTTGTATTTTTTTTTTCAACATAATGAGTATAAGGTAAACGAAAGTTTAAAAGCCATTATCTCAAAACTACGTCATGTGGACGTAGAACAAATGAAAACCGAGGCGTTGATGTTCTACTATACAGGAAAAAATGGAATGATGTTGAAAAGTCTGCTCCTAGTGAAACAAAATTAACGAACTTACTAAAAGTTCTCCGTCGGAGTTTCCCAAATTAGGCACAGTTTTTCAATGTTGTATGTTCTTAATAATCGCAAGATCAATTAAAAAATAAACAGCTAGATTTACCTAGGTTTCAAATTCAATGCCCCATTTTCTTTGCTATAATGTTGACCTCATTCTTTTTTGTGGTGAAAAAGAAAGAACATTAAGAAGCCTATAGTGAAAAAAAAAGGGTGCCGTTATTTAAAAAAAAAATTCTTCATCATCATAATTACGGATCTGCTACAAAGGCCTGCAACAACTAAAAAATGAAAGAAGAGAAGAACCAGGAGAGCCATAATTTATGCATAAAGAATATCAAAGTCATTATAAGTGCTTATTTTGCACAATTTGTTAATGTGTTATTTGATCAATGCTTTTGTTGTTTTTTTGTTCTTGTTGGTTTTGTTGACGTTGTTGATGTTGTTGTTGTTGTTGTTGTTGTTGTTGTTGTTGTTGTTGTTGTTGTTGTTGTTGTTGTTGTTGTTTATTGTTACTAGTATTGTTATGAACAAAATCAGTTGAAACGAATTGAAAAAAACAAACTAATCAGAATGAAAATATGGATCATATTTTTGTTTTTGTTTTTGTTGTTGCTATTGCTGTTATTGCTGCGGCTGCTACTGCTGTTGCTGTAGCAAAATAGGCAGTACGCATTTGCAACAAATAAACTTAATTGAAAAATGATAAGCATAATTCATTGTGTCTTGATGTTGCTATCCAAAGCTATTCACTTCTTCTTCTTCTTCTTCTTCTTCTTCTTCTTCTTCTTCTTCTTCTTCTTCTTCTTCTTCTTCTTCTTCTTCTTCTTCTTCTTCTTCTTCTTCAGCAACCATACAATTAAAAAAAATGTAAATAAATAAACAAATAAATGAAAAATGCTATGTTAAACTTTAAAGTCAAGGACATAAATATCTAGCAGTCATTACATTTCGCCTAACTTCCATGGGTGTGGGATACAAATCGCCTTAACTTTCTCCACTCCCTTCCCCCCCCCCCCCCCCCCCCCCCCCCCCCCTCCCCCCCTTACTCCTTAACCTTTGAATGCAAGACCATAAAAACCGTTCCATGCTCTCACGGAAGAAAGAAAGATGTGGAAGACACAGCTTGAAAAGATCCATCAAGCGATCATTCCCTTCGACATAAATCTTAAGATCACCGTCGTCAAACAGACATAAAAAACGGTCCAGACCCCCCCCCCCCGGAAGATGTGTCGGGGTCCTTTTGCCCAGAATTCCGTGTTTGTTCTTGTGTACAAAGGGGACAGCTGGTTCAAACACTCCAAGTCACCGAGTGATAAAGTTTGCGGGCTCCAAAAAGAGAGGCAGCCAAAGCGAATCAAGCTGCTCCCTGCTCCTTGAATTATTTAGGTTTCTTCCACGGAAGAACCTGCAAAAGGGAAGTAAACGCGGGTCTTTTGAGAGCAAGATCTTGTAGCTAAGGGACCAAAGGCCGAGACATATTATTATATTATTTACCTGACTGGAAAGATGGTGGAAAAAGGGACTTAAAGAGGAAGAAGATTGTTCCTAGACGGGGAATAAAATATCATAATTTTGCTCTGACAAAGAGTTTCTTCCGATGTTTTCCTGTTACACACACAAAAAAAAAAATAGAGCAGATAAGCTCTATTTCCGTCGTAAAACGAAAAACAAATATTTTACGATGATTCCAATCGAAAAGTGGTAATTAAAAAAAAAAATCTTCAGCTGGAAAAAAGACAATTATTATGTACTGTTAATTCTCCCTAGACTAGCACACATTTTTTTCAAAACTTTCAAGGTGTTAGTTTTAATTTTACTTCCCCTTCATGCTAATACGTAAGGGACTTGGTTTAAAAAAAAACGAGGAAAGTTTATCTTAAAGTTCAAGTGTCTATTTGGTGTGAGATGTAAAAACACAACAAGTTATCTCTAGGATATGCATACATTTATGATTATGGTTAGACTATTTTGAATCAATATCATCTAAAATGTGGTTAATTTTTATAATTAAAATGTACATAACTGGGCCGAATAACAAAGGAAGGGGTTAGTCAATAGAAGGAAACAAAATTAGACAAGCAAGGAGGAAGAAGGGCAAATCTTGAGGAGAAAACTGGAAAGGAAGGCGAACGAGGGATGGTTGAGGGAGCTTTGGGCATTTTGTCTTTGGACTTTTGCTACACTTGTAGCCTTTAACTTTCCTATTTTGTCTTTGGACTTTTGCTGCACTAGTAGCCTTTAACTTTCCTATTTTGTCTTTGGACTTTTGCTGCACTTGTAGCCTTTAACTTTCCTATTTTGTCTTTGGACTTTTGCTACACTTGTAGCCTTTAACTTTCCTATTTTGTCTTTGGACTTTTGCTACACTTGTAGCCTTTAACTTTCCTATTTTGTCTTTGGACTTTTGCTACACTTGTAGCCTTTAACTTTCCTATTTTGTCTTTGGACTTTTGCTGCACTTGTAGCCTTTAACTTTCCTATTTTGTCTTTGGACTTTTGCTGCACTTGTAGCCTTTAACTTTCCTATTTTGTCTTTGGACTTTTGCTGCACTTGTAGCCTTTAACTTTCCTATTTTGTCTTTGGACTTTTGCTGCACTTGTAGCCTTTAACTTTCCTATTTTGTCTTTGGACTTTTGCTGCACTTGTAGCCTTTAACTTTCCTATTTTGTCTTTGGACTTTTGCTGCACTTGTAGCCTTTAACTTTCCTATTTTGTCTTTGGACTTTTGCTGCACTTGTAGCCTTTAACTTTCCTATTTTGTCTTTGGACTTTTGCTGCACTTGTAGCCTTTAACTTTCCTATTTTGTCTTTGGACTTTTGCTGCACTTGTAGCCTTTAACTTTCCTATTTTGTCTTTGGACTTTTGCTGCACTTGTAGCCTTTAACTTTCCTATTTTGTCTTTGGACTTTTGCTGCACTTGTAGCCTTTAACTTTCCTATTTTGTCTTTGGACTTTTGCTGCACTTGTAGCCTTTAACTTTCCTATTTTGTCTTTGGACTTTTGCTGCACTTGTAGCCTTTAACTTTCCTATTTTGTCTTTGGACTTTTGCTGCACTTGTAGCCTTTAACTTTCCTATTTTGTCTTTGGACTTTTGCTGCACTTGTAGCCTTTAACTTTCCTATTTTGTCTTTGGACTTTTGCTGCACTTGTAGCCTTTAACTTTCCTATTTTGTCTTTGGACTTTTGCTGCACTTGTAGCCTTTAACTTTCCTATTTTGTCTTTGGACTTTTGCTGCACTTGTAGCCTTTAACTTTCCTATTTTGTCTTTGGACTTTTGCTGCACTTGTAGCCTTTAACTTTCCTATTTTGTCTTTGGACTTTTGCTGCACTTGTAGCCTTTAACTTTCCTATTTTGTCTTTGGACTTTTGCTGCACTTGTAGCCTTTAACTTTCCTATTTTGTCTTTGGACTTTTGCTGCACTTGTAGCCTTTAACTTTCCTATTTTGTCTTTGGACTTTTGCTGCACTTGTAGCCTTTAACTTTCCTATTTTGTCTTTGGACTTTTTGCTGCACTTGTAGCCTTTAACTTTCCTATTTTGTCTTTGGACTTTTGCTGCACTTGTAGCCTTTAACTTTCCTATTTTGTCTTTGGACTTTTGCTGCACTTGTAGCCTTTAACTTTCCTATTTTGTCTTTGGACTTTTGCTGCACTTGTAGCCTTTAACTTTCCTATTTTGTCTTTGGACTTTTGCTGCACTTGTAGCCTTTAACTTTCCTATTTTGTCTTTGGACTTTTGCTGCACTTGTAGCCTTTAACTTTCCTATTTTGTCTTTGGACTTTTGCTGCACTTGTAGCCTTTAACTTTCCTATTTTGTCTTTGGACTTTTGCTGCACTTGTAGCCTTTAACTTTCCTATTTTGTCTTTGGACTTTTGCTGCACTTGTAGCCTTTAACTTTCCTATTTTGTCTTTGGACTTTTGCTGCACTTGTAGCCTTTAACTTTCCTATTTTGTCTTTGGACTTTTGCTGCACTTGTAGCCTTTAACTTTCCTATTTTGTCTTTGGACTTTTGCTGCACTTGTAGCCTTTAACTTTCCTATTTTGTCTTTGGACTTTTGCTGCACTTGTAGCCTTTAACTTTCCTATTTTGTCTTTGGACTTTTGCTGCACTTGTAGCCTTTAACTTTCCTATTTTGTCTTTGGACTTTTGCTGCACTTGTAGCCTTTAACTTTCCTATTTTGTCTTTGGACTTTTGCTGCACTTGTAGCCTTTAACTTTCCTATTTTGTCTTTGGACTTTTGCTACACTTGTAGCCTTTAA
>JAWDGP010002062.1:125000-135000 GCA_033675545.1 Elysia crispata
ATCTCTCTTCTCTCTCTGTCTCTCTGTCTGTCTGTCTCTCTCTCTCTCTCTCTCTCTCTCTCTCTCTATCTCTCTCTCACCCACACACACACACACACTCAGTATCTGACCTTGCACGTTTCATTCAGAATAGTCAACAAATTTTGTGTAATCTAAAGCTGTTGACAGATTTTTTTTTAATAAGTATTCAATATCATCTAGTTTATATAACTGCGCGGCTAAGAATTCCCGTAAGGTAGTGCACTTTTATGCACTTAATGCGAAAATTCACAGCTTTCTGACACATGAGCGTTTTAAAGGATGTAAAAAAGAATGGGAAAGTACAGAATAAGTCGATCTCCTTTATTGTGTTGTATCGTTAAAAACTGATTCTTAGCAGTTTGCTGTTCTTGTCACTCGCGTATTCCCTCTATAAGGAAAAAAAAAAAGCACTTACTATAGTCTCAGAAACTATTTAAAGATCTTTATAAACGCTCTTTGAACTGTTTTGTAGGTCAGATCAAAGAGTTTCTCAAGATTGCTATTTGTTTGCACCTTAATGTAACTAAGGGATCTACAATTAAATTAACATGATTATTTTTAAACTTAACTTGCCGTTCTTTGGTTTGCATTGCGACACAATATATCCGTCAGGCAACGCAATTCAACTTCAATTTGCAAGCCACCGTCAAACTAAATAGGAAACATTTTTATAGTTCAGATCGTTGTTTGTTTTTCTTTGTTTCTTTGTTTTTTGTTTTGTTTTGTTTTTTTTTGGAAAACGGCAAAGTAACTAATATCCCACTGTTTTCTACCTACAAAACTCTTATAGTGTGAAGTAAAGATTTCAGACAAAGTCGGCCAGAAGATAATAATTATCCAATGCTACCCATAGCAGTTACGGACCTCCATCCATTTCAAACAAACGTATTAACTTTCTTGACAGAAAAAAAAATCCTACTTGGCCTATCTGTTGAAATTGAACTTTCAACCATATAGAACACCAACCAGAACCACAACCAAAACCTCAAACATTCTTCAAAATATCGAATTCACTTCATCGAGGATCCCAAAATGGTTGAGGAAATGAATTTGCCATTGCAAGGGAATTCCCGGTAAGAAAAAAAAAGCGCAAAAACAGGCAATAAACCTTAGAACACTGCTACTGAACGCCTGCTGAACGCGGCAATAACCGTTGTAGAATTTCCGAGGTTCCTGTGTGACAAGAGCTAATATTTCAAGACATTGAATCTGACCTTGGCAATCTGCTGTCGAGGGCAGAATTGATTTCAACCCGCCCATTGTAAGTTCTGGGCTTAACAATAATTATTGCTGTAACGGCATGGGCAATTATTAAGGAGGGAGTCACCCTATGTTTTTCCTACGTTTTATAATCCGAATCCGAATCTGAATCCGAATCCATAAAACGGGTCGAAAGTCCCGCAATTGTTGTATTTCTCCAACGAGGTCTTTAATTGCTGTATGATTCATTAGAAATACCTGATGTATGTGTTTGGCAGTCCAGTTGGATTTAGATTTACTTCTGCGTGTCTTTTATGGCAATAATTTTTTTAAACAAAGGCGTTACCTTAATTATAATCACAAGAAGTTAATTCTTCGATCTTGCAAGAGGATGATTACTAGTGTGACTTTAAATAACGCTGCAATAATCGGATAGTTAGTTGGTTAAAACCGGTTTTAGAAGAACCGATTTCCAGAAACAATACTTTTCTTTAATAATTCATCGAATATCCGGCCTTAACGTTTAATGGGAGCTTTGAGAATGCAATATACACGGTAAATGCTAGAGATACTGTACTATTGATTATCACCTGACTATGAAGTCGGTGAGTTGAAAATCTATTATCGTAAAGTTACGAGAGAAGGGAGAGGAGCAATGGATAAGGTTAATTCCTTGTTTAAAATCCTGCGTAACTTGTGGCCCAAGATGAGTACATGTATTATATAATCTGCACTCCGCATATTATTGGAGACAATTACGTCAGATCTGAGCGAGAGAGAGAGAGAGAGAGAGAGAGAGAGAGAGAGAGAGAGAGAGAGAGAGAGAGAGAGAGAGAGGAAGAGAGTAAGTATGATCTAAGCAATATAGAGAAAGAGTTAGAGAACTACGTGCGATCTGAGAAAGAGAGGGAGAGAGAGAGAGAGAGAGAGAGAGAGAGAGAGAGAGAGAGAGAGAGAGAGAGACAGACAGACAGACAGACAGACAGACAGACAGACAGACAGAGAACTACGTATGATCGAAGCAATAGAGAGAAAGAGATAGAGAATTGTGTGCGACCTCTCTCTCTCTCTCTCTCTCTCTCTCTCTCTCTCTCTCTCTCTCTCTCTCTCTCTCTCTCTCTCTCTCTCTCTCTCTCTCTCTTCTCTTTCTTTTTCAAACTCTAGCTATTTGTCTGTCTAGCAATCTTCCTAGTATCAATCTACCTATCTGACAATCAATCAATCAATCATCCAACCTAGTCATATCGAACTATCTATCTATATATTATATATACATATATATATATATATATATATATATATATATATATATATATGTATCTATGTGTATATATATATATATGTATGTATATATATATATGTATATATATATATGTGTGTGTGTGTGTATATATATAATTATATATATTTCACTTTCAATACGTTATTCATCTTAATATAAAATAACTGCTCCCTCACTCTCCCCTCCTTTCCTCCTCTTTTAGCTAACTTTTTCGATAACTGTATAACTTTTACCAATTTAAACATCTATCTTTTTATTATCTATTCATGTGTTTTTCGGCTAAGAATATTTTTTTTATCTGCTTGTGTAAAAATCTATTCAAAACAAACTTTCTCTCTATACCACCCCCCCCCCCTCCCCTCTCCCCTCACACCTTTTTTCCACGAATTTATCCCCAATAACTTTCTCTTTCACACGCTCTAGCCCTTTCTCTTTTTTTCCCTCTCTCTGCTCGCCCTCCTACTCTGTTTATTGTTCTCCTTTTTTCATCCACGTAGCCTTGAACCTAACGTAATAGTATTGGGAGGACTGAAAAATATTTATCCAAAGACAATGTGGACGACTATCTGATCTGAAAATACCCAAATCTAATTTTCAGATTCAGCAACCAATATGGTTATTGTAAGAATATGAGATTTTGAGAAAACCATTGTAAGAATTAGATATTCGGGTAAATATTATGGTTTGGCGGGCTCAAGAAAAGAAATCAAATATTGTTCCAATAACAAAGAATAAAAGCTTTGGTTTTTTTATTTCGAAGTTGAGAAAGTTCTGTGCAAAATTATTTAAGACAATAAGGAACGTAATAATGTCATATCACTGAAGTCAAATTCAGGTTTTGAATCTTAAGTCGACTAAGTACGATCTTAAATCCATGAGAAATTTTTCTTTGTACAAATTTCCCTCACTTTATTTAGAGATTTAAAAAGAAAAATAAAAAAAACTACACGATCTTAGGCTGTGAAAGATTTTGTCAGTATGTTTCAGTGACCAGCTGGTTTTTGTTTATTAGATGCTTCATTACGAGTTCAGAAAAGAATCTTGGTTGTTATTGTTCTGTCAGGGTAGTTAGATGGGTTTTTTTTTTATTTTTTTTTTAATTTTTTTTTATTGATGCTCCATTGCGAGTTCAGAAAGGAATGACGTTGGTAATGGTCTGTCAGAGTAGTTGGTTAAGCGGTTTTAGCATTGATAACGCTATTAAGAATTACTCTTTTATTTTTTAATGGTATTTAGTGTATTTATCACCATATTAAGAGGTATGAGCTATAGTTTTTCGGACAATGAAAAACAGGTAGGGTCAGACCATCCACAACGCTTCTAGTAATAGTACAAAACAAACTGAAAAGGCTCCTAAATGAAAGCTTGATGCTGCACACAGATTTAGACCTTAACAAGCTACCGCCGTCATCGCAAAGAACCGACAAAAGTGGACAGCTTTCACCGTGGAGATAAAGAGATTAGTGGAAGCTGCAAGGTCTGACGATATCCCTGGCGAAAGGTGCTAAATGAATGAAATGATACTCTCTCTCTCTCCCTATCTCTCTCTCTCTCTCTCTCTCTCTCTCTCTCTCTCTCTCTCTCTCTCTCTCTCTCTCTCTCTCTCTCTCTCTCTCTCTCTCTCTCTCTCTCTCTCTCTCTCTCTCTCTCTCCCTATCTCTCTCTCTTTCTCTCTTCTCTCTCTCTTCCTCTCTCTCTCTCTCTCTCTCTCTCTCTCTCTCTCTCTCTCCCTCTCTCTCTCTCTCTCTCTCTCTCTCTCTCTCCCTTTCTCTCTCTCTCTCTCTCTCTCTCTCTCTCTCTCCTCTCTCTCTCTCTCTCTCTCTCTCTCTCTCTCTCTCTCTATCTCTCTCTCTCTCTCTCTCTCTCTCTCTCTCTCTCTCTCTCTCTCTCTCTCTCTCTCTCTCTCTCTCTCTCTCTCTCTCTCTCTCTCTCTCTCTCTCTCTCTCTCTCTCTCTCTCTCTCTCTCTCTCTCTCTCTCTCTCTCTCTCTCTCTCTCCCTCTCTCTCTCTCTCTCTCTCTCTCTCTCTCTCTCTCTCTCTCTCTCTCTCTCTCTCTCTCTCTCTCTCTCTCTCTCTCTCTCTCTCTCTCTCTCTCTCTCTCTCTCTCACTCTCTCTCTCTCTCTCTCTCTTCTCTCTCCCTCTCTCTCTCTCTCTCTCTCTCTCTCTCTTTGTAGATATATATATATATATATATATATATCGCCGTTCACATCCTAGTGCTCCGACTTGGACGCCTCGGCTGCCTCTGGGATGTTCGCTGATAGTCTACCCCACTCTGTTCTGTCTTCTGCTATTGACCTCAGATGGTCGAGGTCGTTCTTGTAAACGGTTTGGAGTTTGAGCTCCGCCTGCTGATATGCGACAGAGGTTTTTGTTAATGACTTTTGGGCGTGAAGTTATCAGTCTTTCTCGAAATTTATCACCTTTTTTTCTCTTTTGCCTATCGGATCTGGCTGAAATGATACTAATAGGAGATAGTTGAACGCCGTATGTGCTCCGTTGAGTTGGACGATATAATTACTCTTCTTTAAAAATTGTTAGACCAGTTCCTTTGGTAATTATCGTTTGAGAACTGTCCTATACCGTCCTGAAACTTTTGGGGGTTTTAATCACTGTTCAACAAAATTAACAATTTTTTTTTGCTTGGATACGTGAAATCTAATGATGCCGATGTTAAACCTGTTCTCATCTTCAGTCTAATCTTCAGTGTTGTCAAGTCGGTTTGCCAAACATGATTATCTCCAAGATGCCCGCGGCACGAGATCGAAGTAGAGGGCGTGGACGAGGTTTCAAAATGTCACAGACCCCTTCAGAACTTGTTCTAGCCCCTGGGCGTAAAGTCAAAAGCAATAGAGTACCGCCAAATAGAAAGCCAAAAATATTATATTAAAAAAACCTAAAAACTAAAAAATACCCCAGGCCTTTTCGGTGAGAAAAAAGACAATGTTGGAGTTAGTTTTGCTGTAGAAGGTGATTTTTGAAGTTGCCACGTTTGAATGCCAAAACTTTCTACTAAATCACGTATAGTTCAACAGTTGATCGAACGTTGCTCCTATTTTTCACGGCCCTAAGACAGACTTTTTGGTTTACTTTGTGCTGGTGACAAGACCGGAAATGAAATTAATTGTTGAACTAGCAGGAACTGTTTTTGCCCTAAGCAAAATGGCAGGCTGCTCGGGGAAAGATTTTTTTTTTCTTTTGAAAAATTGACTTAAACGTAAATTTCAAAAGAAAGGAAAGATAACTCTATTCTTTTTTTAAGCGTAATTGAACAATTTTCCAATGATGTTAAAGAAAATTAAACGAAGTGTCTAAGTTAATAGGTGACAACGGCAAAATTGAACTTTCTCTCGTGATTTCACAGAATAAGGGCCTGAAGATAATTCTTATTGTGTATTAACTAAGAGTTCTCGCAAAGGGTCATTGTGTTTCTTTTTGAAAGTTTAATTGGTTTGGGTTAAAAGTAAATGTGATGTTTTGTAGACCACCTTTTGCTTTCTAACGGAAATTACATGTTTCCTTTCTCTCTGTCTCTGTCTCTCTCTGTCTCTCTGTCTCTCTGTCTCTCTCTCTCTGTCTCTCTGTCTCTCTCTCTCTCTCTCTCTCTCTCTCTCTCTCTCTCTCTCTCTCTCTCTCTCTCTCTCTCTCTCTTTCTCGGTCTCTCTCTATCTACCTATCTCTCTCTGTATCTTTCGTTCTTTCCTTCTATCTTTCCCTCAAAGAGGAGCATTTACCTGTCTTTCTCCTTCCCTCGCTCTTTCTGTAGTTCAGTTTCTCTAAACTTTTCTTGATATTTATCCCACTTACTCTATCTCCCTCAATCTATATACTTGTACATCTGTCTATCTATCTCTCCACTTAATATATATCCACCTACTTATACCTATCCATCTTTTTGTTTTTCGGTCTATCCAGTGCTCTCCCATCTCCCCGCACACGCCACCTCTCAACTACTCAAATTCGCTTTTTAAACATTCAAGCTCTTTGTTTATAAACCCCTTAATCTTCAAATAGAGAGTAAATTTTTTTTTAGTGCAAGAAAGATTTGTCACAACACAGGCTAAACAAAATACCCATTTTTTTCCCCTTGGGGGGGCGGGGGGGGGGGGGAGGAGGGGAGTTAGTGCCTGACATCGAAGTCAACAAAGCATTTTGAGTTTTTTTTTATCTAAAGCCGGTATTTGTAGTTCTTGGCACGCATCTTCTTCTCTTTCAAGTAGTTCCATACGCAGTTTTTTATTATACGCAATTGAAGCGGGTTTTATGGCTTTAAAGTATCGACGAAAGAAAAATAAAACACTGCCTAAAACAACGACTACATTGTTTGTTTGTTTTTTTTTTAGTTTTATGTGTTTTGTTTTAGTGACTAAATACTTTGCCATTCTTGTTTCTGTTCTAGTTTTTTTTTATGATAAGATTAAGTTTAGAATTTTTATTTTGTTTCTTTTTTTAAATGTTTTTTGTGTATTCTCTGATAATGATATTGACTGGGTTTTTTTTTAATTTTCATTTCCTTTTTTCGACCTACTTTTGATGTTTTTTTTTTATTTTTTTTTTTTTTTTGGTTTTATCATTTCAGGATACTTCTCAGCTTTCATGTTAATGTTCGCAGTTGATTGATTTAATCAAATTGTTCAATTAAACAAACAATCAATCAATCTTTAATTTCTTGAATGTTTGAATTAATTATTCAATTTATCAATAAACCTACCTAGCTAACAATTTGAAAATTATGATTATTATACACCGAATCTTGTTCGCTACATCAACCATATCTTATATAAACACCAGTATATTAAATTAGACACCTAAAATCATGCATGTCCAAAATCCGGTCCCCGGACCAAATGCTTGTTCGAATCTACACTGTCCCGCAGCCTCTGTTATAAAATCAACAACAATAAAACCTTTATGGATCAAAGAATGTCAGGCTGAATGGTTGGCCCCCACACATTTTCAGGTTACCAAACCTGGCCCTCTTTACAAAAAGTTCGACCATCCCTGTCTTAAATCGATTCACTACAGGTCAAGGAAAAAGCCTCTCAAAGGAATTTCAAAGGTACTCTACCTCAGTCCGTGGAGATCTATTTTCTAATTTGTCGGTGTTTTTAAGCCAGCGGTGTTACTAACAAAGCTTTGAAGACCCTCGAACCGCCAGTTAATTCATTCTTCCTTTTCAAATCGAATTGAGATGTCAATACTAATTGCTTTGCAGCTCTGAGTATCTCTCTTGTATGGCCGGCGTCGAAAAAAAAAAAAGACAACACAGGATTTAAAAAAGATGGGCTTCTTAGTCTTTTTTTTTATTTTACTCAGGCCATCGCTGGGTGTGTTTGTGTGGGTAGAATGGAAGCTCTAATGAGTCCATGAGTTAAGGTGGGGGAGGGGGTGTTAGAAAATCGTGGGGGAGCACGTTACTGTCGAATTAGTCCTCTTCTTTGCTATTTTGTCCTTTGTCATCCTTGGCTTTGACTAGAGTAAGGTTTTGAGCATCAAGGTTTTGTGTTTAAATTCTAAGTAAGGATTACAGCAACGGTACCTTGTTTTGGGTAAAAGTCTTCATACAGCCTCCTTTTTTATCACTTCTGCTTTATATATATATATATTGTCTTGTCTCTACCCCACGGCCGTACATTCTGCTGAGGGTTGGGTGCCGTTTAGCCATATGTCATTGATTACCAGATTAAATAGATTGATCATTTCGATGACATCAGATGGAGATCTATCCAGGCCTGTTTGTGACACGATTTACTGTCAACTGCTTGTTTTTCGTGACTTCTACTTATTCTTTAGGGTAAAAAAAACCCAATGTATATCTTAAAGTAAATGGCTTTTGAGGTCATGGGTATAAATATAATTATAATAATGGGTTTCTTTTTCCCCTGTATGGTCATTTTTCTTCATCCCATGACTAAAAGACCACGCTCCTAACATGGTAATTATTGATGGACAATTCCCCTCCCAGCTTTGTGGACTTCTCATTTTAAATGACTTCTAACAAACGACCGAGGCATTTAGCTTCTCATTAATTTATCCAGACGTGGAAAATTCCCGTAGATTTGGCGGGCTTTTCTAAAGGGATCCATTTACTCATTCTTCAACGAAAATGTCAGAATTTAAAAGCAAAAGATAAGAAGAAATGTTTAAACACTCGAGGCCATTGAAAAATGTCAAAGTGGAAAAGATAAGAAACGCACTGCGCTTTATGGCTCGTGTCTTGGGCATTTGAGCTTCTAAATAATAGATCACCATTCCGTGCGGTGGAGAAAACGTTTCGGCGCCTTTGAGCATTGCTTCGCCTTTCAGTAAAGGCTTTTTACGAGGCGTTGATGGCTTAATTGTCTTCCCTTGACAGAAATTACAGATAAGTATTCTAATAGGCGTATCGATATGTTGGAAATTCCTCAAAAAATGGTTTATCACGTATTTTGACATCTCGTTTTATGATTCTTCCGATCCGATATACAATAAAGAAATATCCAGGAATTTTTCTAGATTTCCTACCTTACCTTAATGAGGCCCACTACACTGAATTTATTTGAAAAAAAAGTGCCCAAAATCAATTGGCACGCATTTTTTTTTTTTTTTACGTTTAACTAGATCTAGGCCTACAGACTTTTTTCCACTAAAACGAGGATCCATTTCTGTCGGCACAAACTCTTCTTTTTTTCTTCAACGTTTTCTAGTTTTACAAGTGCGCTAGTAATATGTATTGGATGAGCTTGTACCACCAATATGGCATTTCTTACTATGCATTAGATAATTATGGTGTTGTAGTTTGATGGAGGAGATTCAGATCAGAAGGTCCGAGGTTCGAATCTTGTGGCGTCCTTGTGAGATGTTTTGAATCCTTGGGGTAGTTTTTTTTTTTTTTTAATTTCGTCGCCTTACTCATGTTTTTTTTTTTTTATTTTGAATATCTAGCTATGCGCAGTAAAAATAATCTTGTCATTTTGCCTCAGAGACGCGCTGTTTATAATGCTTGCACCTCTTTGCAAATAAAAATTGGTCTACCAAGAAACGCGTTCTAAATAAACAATTCTCGGGTTATCAATGAGAATGTGTTATCTGAAAACACCCATTGGTCAATTTATTTAGATAAAACTATGTAACAATAATTTTCATACATAAATATGTAATTTCTGGGAGTATTTTTTTTTTAATTTTGCATTAACGATATTTTCTGACTTCTAAAGCCTTGACCCACATCAGAAACATATCCTGTAACTTAATTGAAACAAATCTCTTCTCTCGCTCTTTGTCTTGCAGACTAACGCAAACCAAAGAAACATGCCGAACACCAGTCCAAGCAGTAGGAACTCAGGAGGGTCCTCAATCTTCAACTTCCCCCACTTTTGCCTTCGCCATTCCATCACGATCTTTATCCTCACCACTGCAATTCTAGTTCTAGTAGAAGGTAAGAATTGCGTCAACCCTTACCACTGCAATCCTAGTTCTAGTAGAAGGTAAGAATTGCGTCAACCCTTACCACGGCAA